>SMSR01009910.1:2163-38855 GCA_019453355.1 Ceratina japonica
AATACTAAAAATCTTATACCGTTTCGAAATGTGTCCGAATATTAATGGAAGTCACTGTATATGCTGTACTCTCTCGCTTAGTCAGATACTTTTTTTTTCCGGGGATTAGCAAGGTAATCCGAAGCGATCTAAAACTAATTAAGGCTACGCGTCGGCCGTAGGTATTTCGGTTTAAAGAAGTTAGTTAAGCTAAACTAATCTCCCTGCAAAACTCGACTCCCGATCGTTGTGATAAAATAAATAACACGTAATTACAAAGTTAACCGGATTAATAACGAGGATAAATGAATAATAAATATATAATCAATAATTCAGTGCGGATTCATTAAATTAATATGATATTTGATATCTCAATGCACCGCTTCCTGTATAAATTATAAATCATTTTATCATTTCACGTAATTCCATGAACATTACTTCTACAATAGAGAAAATGTTGTGAAAGACGTCGAGATGATTTTGGTATTTCGCTCGATAATGATCGGGACCGTGATCGATCACATTTACTATGGTAATTACGAGCACGCTGTTGTGGGATAGAGATTGCGCGATAGCCTTTCAATTTCGTGTCGGTACGCAGCGTTAACGTTGTTAGTTTTATCAACAGGCAGCCCGAAACGTTAGTTTGCTCTAATTCTTCTCGGAATCTCGTTATTTGCATATCTATGCATCTTTGCACTCCGTGGCTCGCGTTATAAATAACTCCGTAAAAGTGTAGAGTGTCCGCGATTAGCGCAACTATTTACCACGGTGCGAGGGATTTTTACGAAATCCAATGCATTTTACATGAATAATAACCGTTCTTGTCGCGGCGCGGAAAAGAGAATTTCAGAGTTACGTTTAGGGAAAATTGTATGAACGCGTATTTACATGTTTGCGTCACACGTGTGGGGCATAAAATATCTAATGAAAGTTTGAGGTCTTACGCCATGAGCTCGCAATATAGACAAAATTGATGACACGGACGTGACTTCGCTACTTCCGTGGCATTAAACTTCCGTCGCCTTTTTCTCCACCAATGAAAGCGCTGCTTCAATTTAATTTCACCATTTTAATTATCGCTCAGTGAATTTAATATTCCTGATATCCAAATAAGAACGTAATAAATCACTGATATATTCGTAAAGACAGCGGTTAAAACGCGTGAATCACGGGCGTCGGAATATTCTTACGGGATCTTTAAAACGATTGTACAATGTATAATTCATTTTATTTAAACGAGTAATCCGGCGGAGAGGACCGCGTCGCGAATTCCCCGCTCCTTAACTCGGGAAAGTTAATTTCAATTTCGCCCGTTCCCGAAGTATTTCCAAGATCCGTCAGTGTTAAAATCGCCGGGGGCGTCGCGCGTCGCGTTGAATCAGTTCGCAAATTCTTTCAAAGCGTAATAACCCTCGGCCTTGGCCATTAATCAGTCCGGTTCACGGGTCGGGAATACCTCTACCTCTCTCCGTTATCCTCTCAGGGCCGTTTCTAATAACACCCGGACTAACAGTTTCCCGGACGCATTCCTCGCGGCTCAATGTCCCGTAACCCCGCCAGCGGCAGCGAAGTTACCGAACCTCCGGAGGTCCGACCAATGGCTGACCTCTGTCACGTCGAGTCGCCGCGAGCATTCGGTGAAACTCACCGAACTGAGAACCCGTCTCCCACGGCCCGTTAGGAAGGATCCCGATAAGAGAGAGCGCCCGGCGTATTTCCATTCCTGGCCGGCCTTCTGCTCCGAGGGTTCCGCCATCCGTTCTTCTTATCACGCGCGTGTCGCGGATGGAAATTGCTATTCGCCGCTCGTTGAAACGCGTGCCCGGCGCGGCGCTATCATAAATATCGCTCGGCGTTGAAACGGTTGCCCGGCGAGGGTGGCTAGGCGTCGGTCGGTGCAAGTAGACGCTCCTCGACGAAGGGGCGAAGGTCGAGGCGCGCGGGGGTGTCTCACGGCGGCGGGCGCGGCGTGTGTCACGCGCCGCGACAAAGAACGACGCGGACAAGGCTCGTTTCTCCCGGGAAGAACTGAGCTGTCACGAGGGGGTGGATCTCCTCTCCCCATTGTCCCGGGGAAACAGAGACGGCCGAGTAGTAGAGGCTTAGGAGACGCCGCTTGATTCCCATGGATTCCTCACCGCCCCTGCCGCGATCGATTCTACCCTGACTGATCGTCTGGCTGGCTGCTAAGGACGCGTGGGGCGTTAAGAGAAAAAGGGCTGGCGAGATTGTAGGCTACGCGGCTTTCATTACCGTCACGCACTGATTCATGCGAACTCTGAATGCAAATTCCCCGAGATTGTTCCGTAAACATACTTTATAAAGATAATTCCGTCTCTTGGGGTATTTAAACATCTTAATTTAGAATATACTTGTTTTTTAATAAAACGATTCTCATAACTATGTAATTTTTAATAATCCGATTTTGATTCGATTTTCTCTTATGTATCTTGAATATTATTTCACAGTCAATATTGGCAAGTCAATAAACAAGATTGTCTTCCCATTGAGAGATGTACTCGACCATCCAGAATGAAACGCTCGATCGACTCTAAATCGATCCGCACAATATTAGTGAATTCGACGAGTGGTAGCTGGGTGGATTAAAAAAAAAAGAGAGGGAAGTAAGCCAATTCGTGAGCCGGGATTTTCAACGAGAGTACCAGTTTTTTCATTAATACTTCACGGCGGACATGTTTCCTGACCTGGCTAACGCGATTCGCCGACTCTGATTAATTTCTCCCGGAATATGAGTTATTGCTGTTATACATGTACGTACACTCCTGTCCATAAGTTATCGAACACCCCTCGAAGCAAAATAATCGACAGATTTTTCATAAAATAGGGACAAGTCAATAATAAATTAATCCGAAGAAGTGATTAAATTACTTATAATTTCAATAAGAATAAATATTTTAGTCGAATTCATTACATTATAAATTAACTCTAAAAATGAATTCACTGAGCATAAAGTTCATNAACAAGTCAATAATAAATTAATCCGAAGAAGTGATTAAATTACTTATAATTTCAATAAGAACAAATATTTTAGTCGAATTCGTTACATTATAAATTAACTCTAAAAATGAATTCACTGAGCATAAAGTTCATACATAAGTTATTTTCATTAAAAGCTGAATTTGATTTAACTGCCAGTTTTATACGCTTTTTAATTTTAATTGCTCGCTAACTTATGAATGAGAATGTACATACGTAGGTGGACGTTTTAAATCGGATCGGGCAGCCGACAATCGGGGTTACCTATCTCGCGCGCGATAAGCGGCTTAATATCGCGACCGGGCCGAGAAGTTTGCCAAGTCCGCGATTTTTTTTGCCGGCCCGCCGCGCCGCTTTTATCTCTCCACACTTTCTCGCGGCTCGCGGGACGAACTGGGTCAGCCGGCTTTTGCCCCGCGCCGCCGGAGGAGAGTCAGCATCCCCGGCGGTGAATTCGCGTCTAGCGGATTTCTACAAGTCTGCTCGAATATTCATTTATTTTCATTGAATAAAAATCCCCTAAAGAAGCTCCCCTGTCTGAATTAATGGGAAAATACATTCTCATTTTTGAGGCAGGAAATCGTTTCGAATGTAGAATTAAAAATCTCGTTGCTTATAAATATTGATGAGTGTATTTGTTAAAATAATAATATATATTGTATCGTGGCTGATAGTATTTTTTATGATATGTGATGCTTTCATCGATAGTTACCGATATTCAGATACGACGCGACGAGTTTTCACCTGGGGTCTATTATTCATAGGCGACTGATGGTTTCAATCGTTCTGTTCGGAAATGCGATAAAGTAAACGTAGATATGGTCACCCTGTCACGAGGTGTGTTACCTTTTTTAATGGCTTTCTATATTCGTTACTTTATTGCGAAAGCTTCCTGTGTTCTATCAAGGTTTATAAATTATGTACCACGTCATTGTACACGATTGTAAACAATATCGAGTTTATTCTGTATATTACACAAATATATTGTATTGCAACAACTGTTATGAATAAATCATTTATATTACGTAATAAAAATGTAAATGGCGAACAAAACAAGTGATAACTTACACCGCTAGATCCGGGAGTGACTCATAGTCAAAAATAACTGGAAACCTAAAAATGATCGATGAAATACCAAGTAAAAATAGCCTTTCAAATTTGCTCGAAAAATACACGGATAGGTTGACCAGCTTTGTTTTTTTACAAAATTCCAGATCCATCGAATGAGGGAGAGGGAGAGATACCTGGGATTAATTACACCCGCGCAGGCGAGTGCGGGTTCGAATTGCTTTTTGAAAAGCGTCGAAGTTTCCACGGCGCGCAAACATAATTACACGAGCAGCGAAATTTACCCACCGGTGGCCGGTAACTGCGACAGTAACAACATTCGTGGCGACAACCGCGACTGGCGGCGAACGCAATTAGAAAACTATATTGAAATTTCGTCAACTCGAGCGATTTTCATTCGCCTCCGGCAGAAAAAACTAATGCGCGGTGCCGTGACAATCGAAGAGGTCAGAGGGAAAATATGACAGGAAGCTGTCAAATCCATAATCTGATTATGCAGTCGGAGTTATTCCCTGGTTCGATCGAAAAATCCACATTTAGATACTAAAATCTCAGAAGACGAGGGATGAATTATTAATTATGAAATTAAATCTGTACTTCATGTTCACATGACAGTTTTGTGATTTTATCTCTAACATTCTGCTTCAGATTAGAACATAATTTATGATACATGTAAATTTCATGTTCGGAAATTTTTATACGTGCATCTTATAAATATGTACCTTGAAGTAAATACATTTTACGTTTGTAAGTAATGCGAAACGTTAAAAGAAACTAGGCTCCAGATTATTGACCCAGTTGCATTCAGAGGGAAGGTTTCTAGGTGAAGTGTGTTCCCTCGAATCGCAATAATTAATATCGTGTTCCTGGGAGAGTATCGATATTTTCATGGAAAGTAGCACTCGTCGACGAGTATTTTATGAATATGCCAGTGCCGCGAATCATTTTGTTCCCTGACCGCTAATTGGAAAAAATACATCGCGGGGCTATTCCCGGCTGGTCGGGAAACATCGATATTAGCGGGACGCTTTCATATTTATTCGCGGGCCGTTAAAGCATTTTGCATGTCGTCTGAAAGTGGAAGTATCGATACCGAGAATTAGCAATTCGCGACGAGGAAAGTAGGTATTTCCATTCCGACGTGATCGAGTCCGACCCAGATATCAAACAGATGTCCGAACGACCCTTGAAGCAAATATACAAATATGGTAATCGATGGTCCACTCCAAATCGAATTAATCTAATTAAATATGATTGTGCTCAAGAATTAATTTCAATACTCCATTGATTGTAATTCATTTAAGATACACACTTAATGTAAATAGAAACATTTGTGGTCCAATAAAAATTGCCCTTCGTTCAGTAATATACGACTACACTTATTTAATAATAATACAAATTAGATCCTTCAAACGGCAGATGCCATTGCACCTAACATTTTCTCATTCGATCAAAATCTTCGTTTAATAATATACGACTACACTTATTTAATAATAATACAAATTAGATCCTTCAAACGGCAGATGCCATTGTACCTAACATTTTCTCATCCGCTCAAAATGGTAGCCATTGCGTCACAATTCTGAGCGGAACGTTCGTAGCAATCAGAGGTCGCCGGGGCGGAAGTTCGGCTCGTCAATCGCGAACCGCGCGTGCCCTCAACAGCAGGAAGGTAAGTAAATCGCGCGAGAATAGGAGAGGCGATCGAGTTGAAGTCCGGCAAGAGTAGCCGCGGTCGGAATGCGAAGGATTCGCCGAATCCGAGACGGGTATCGTGCCAACGATGAGTTCCGCGGCGACGGTAAAAATTCCCTCGGCAGGGATTCGATCCTCTCGAGCGCGCGGACCCGAGCGAAGAAGAAGAAGAAGAAGAAGAAGAAGAAGAAGAAGAGGAAAGGCGGACGGAAACGGCGCGATGCGGCGTCGCGTCGAAACCGAACACTCTTTGCTCGCGACAAAAATACTGGCTGCTCGAGGGTCTGTCTCACGGACGCGGAGACCAAAAGGAAGAGGGAAGGCCGCGAACCGTGATGCCAGTGAGAGTCGAGAGGAAAGACCCGCTCTCCCTATGTATGCGCGCTATGTATCAAATTTCTTCCGTGGATCGGCCGAGGGACGCGATGCGTGAAGCCGTAACAGTGCTCTCCTCCTCCTCGTCGCGAGAAGGCACTCCGGTTCGGTTCGTGGGAACGGGAACGGTTCAAGGAGCCACCGCGCTCGGCAACGAGATATATCGGTCTATTTCGGAGCGGAGCCAACGGATATTGCGGACCGTTTACCGGCCGACAAGCCGCCGTTACCCTTTATCTTATTGGCTGCGAGGCTGAAAAAAGAACGAGTCCCCGGGAAACCTGGAGGACTCTCGATCGGCCCGAGTGAAATATTCGCCCGGCTTTGTGCCATCCCGGGCCATGCGGATAGGATTTTATCCTCCTTTTTTCGGCCGCCGTTTGTTCCGGCCGTTCTGGTCAGGAAGCCGCGGCGAGAGCCCCGGTTAATTGATTAAGATTCTATGATCGACGGTGGTTCACGGATTAAATGAATCAGGTGTGGAGTACTCGGCGAGCGGACGGCACGTGCAGCCGCGTTAAGTGGATTGAACGTTCGACGAGGAACTTAATGGAAGTTCAGTGAACATCGATACAGCCAAACAAGTATTTTGTATAACTAGGCTGGAACTAATGAACGCCAGTACATACATACGTACATACATTATATTGAGGGAGATTATACCCTCGTTTCAGCTCGGGCGTAATCAGGTAAAAATATAGAGGATTATACGATCGATTTGTGTGAAAAGAATTCGTGAAGAACAGAGCTCTAATATCGCGAGACTAATTAGATTTACCCACAATCAATTTATCAAGTATCTTCTTACGCCTTTAAGCCAATCACGAAAGTTCCCGGTAACGATCGAGATGATTAAGCGCGACGCTCCCACCGGAGGGAGCCGTTAAAAAAAACGGGGGAAAGGGGGAAAGCTCGTTGCGTTTAACGTCAATTTCGAGTCACCGGGCAAACGAACAATAAATAGCAGCCGCGCACGCACGCACGGGGCATCGGCGCGAAAAATTGCTGGATGAAAGCGCGTAAATTCGGGCGCGAGTCCCGAGGGGACTCGGATAAAAGTGATAAACGCGTGCGTGGAACGTGTAATAAAACTGAAAATTGCGGGTTAGACGCTAAATCGTCGGTTCGCGCTGTGAATCCGCGCCACCTCGTCCCCTTTAATTTCCCCGTGCCCGCCGATATTAATTACCGAGCAGACGTAGAAATAACAAGTGTTGCTTGCTCGTCAGATTATACGGCACCCGCGACGCGTCCGACAGCCACGCTTTGGATTATACGCCGAGTCCCTTTCAAACTCGCTAAATTATTCTAAATATTTGGCTACCAGCGGACCCTGTTGTTCGCGTAATCTCCGAAAGCTCCTTCCCGATCTCCGACAGACAGCGCCAGTTAAATAGAGAACAAAGCTACGGCGAAATTAAAGGTCCGCGTTTTTGTTGACTCGCAGCGTAATAACAGCGTTTCGAAGTTCGCGGAATTAAATGACAATTTCACGATAATTACGACTCGGCTCGCCGATCGCTATTTTTAATCTCAATTACGGAACACGATTGCGCCCAGTAATTTATCTTGCGATCTTTTGGCCGGGCCGGGTTGATAAATTATTTCTCACCGATTCATTAGTAATTTCCTCTATCAAACTTCGGACGTATAAGCGTCAACTTTCAACGGCGGCGCGAGGAAACCGATATTGAAGACGACATCTGGTACGGCAGTCATTTTTCATCGAACTGACGCTAAACCAGAAACGGAGGCGTCGGATTTTAGCGTGATTGTTTCCCTGGCACGGTTTGCCGATGTCGTCGCGGCTCCATATGCATAATTGCGTTGACGTGCCACCCCCGTTTACGGAGTGTCATAGGCCGGGCCCAGGACGAATGTACTTCAACGGAGCGACGCGGTAATTAGATCACTGCGCGCCGATAATTACAGGGAAACTGTGTCATTTGAAGTGGCGGCGCGATCTCGCCCGAGGCCCCGTTTTAAAATCTATCCGATTGAAAAGGCTCGCGCGCAAATGCCGGCGCCGCGCCGTGAAAAGAGCCGCGCGCGCCGGATCGATTGCTACAAAAACCGGTGGGAATTCGTGTAATGAACGTTGACCCGTCGCTTTTATCGCGCATTCGATAAAGCCCCGAACCCGGCAAATGTTATGGTTCCCCGAAAAACGATTATAAAAGCGTGGGCGGGCGGCGAGTCGCTTCGGTGGGGAGAGAGAGAGAGCTCGTTTCGCGAATTAAATTTTACCGTTCGCCCGCGCCGTAATCGCTTTCAACCGGCTCCTTAATTTCCCCCATTCGTTTCCTTAATTTCGCCGAGCTTTATCCGAAGCGAGCAACGTCTTATTTGAAAGTAAAATGCCAATCCTATATCCGTCGGCGTATCGCTTATTTTCTTGCCGCCTTCATGTTTTATTCGCCCCTCGAATCATTAACGAGACCTCGACTTCTTCGAATCTCCTAATTAACGAGTTTTCATTCCCGGCTCACAAACGTCACGGAGTTAATGGCTGTTTCGCGTGAATTTTTCGACGGACGCCTGACTAATTAATTTCCAGCTGCGGAACGCATACACGCGTAATAATACGGCGGTATGATACGGTTTCAGTGTTAACCAAATACATTTCCGCAGAGTTATTACGTCAACTGAAGCACTATTTAGATTACAATTAATAACTCGCCGGCAATTAATCACCCGCGTAACGACTTACTCGCGAACGCTTCACTTCGGTCCATAATTACTATGCTTCGGCATAAGAATTATACCCAGCATTGATTTTTTTTAATAATTCTGCTTTTACATATTTTTTATATCAGGTTCCAGGTTTACTTAAAGGGTCAGAATTAAATGGAAGAATGATAACAATACTAAGATCGGAGTCCCTAATATGATAATACCTTTATGACAATATTTTCAAGCCGGACACATATTCCTTCATCGACACTATGCTTCGGAATAAGATTTCAAGCTGGCATTGATTTCTTTAATCATGCTGGTTTTACATATTTTTTACATAGGCCTAGATTCCAGGTCCAATTAAAAATATTTTGTGCTTACTAATAAGAGTCAGAGCAATTAAACGGAACAGCGATAATAATAATAATCTAGGAAAATTGGAAAATATCGACGAGATTGAAGTCCCTAATACGATAATACCTTAGTGACAATATTTTCATGCCGGACACATATTCCTCGATCGATCGGCGGGCGGACAATGTGTCGCACAATCCTCGTTCGCATTGAGTCTGACAATGGCCCTTTATCGAGGCCCCAGCCCTCGCCCCGCTTTTCTACTTTCTGCGGGTCCGCTCATTCACTTACTTGAACCGACCGGCAAACTCAGGGGAAGTTTCCCGTTACGAGAAAGGCGTCGCGTAAATATTTCATATCCACTCGGTCGACCGAACGCTTTTCTGATACAGACGGTAAACACACTTGTTTAGCGCTTCGCAGTCGGGGAAATCTTTGTTATTCTCTCGCCGAAAGAGCATTGGCAAACGTACCGGCTAAAGTAGCGGGAAATGGAATTTTTTCTCGATTCAGATTTCGTTCCACCTCTCATATGTACCAGTCGCATTAAACGAGTCAAAGGCGGGTTAAACGTGCTCTTTAATTTCATGTAATTTAACGTTGCGATCATTGTTTGTCATTAAATCGGAGCAAGTTTCAAAATGAAAATGTACAAAGGCCATCTAATTTGCATTTAACACCTGTCATATGAAACGAATATTTCCGCGTGCTTACGTTTTATACATTTTATACATATTTCTGTATAATTTCAATCTGTCTGAAGGATCGGTTCTATCATTCCTACCATGTAATATATTCTTGCGTATGAAAACGGCGAATAAATCAGAGGCCGCGTGATTTAAGGAACCCATTGTAAATTTGCCAATTTATTTATCGCCAACTTTTTTTCGCCTGACGTGCGGACATTTGTTATACGGAAACGTCGTCGTTCCGAGCCTGCGTGACTTTTAACTTCCCCCATTCTCACCACACCCTGTTCCCACCCTCGCGTGGCGTTAACACGTACACGGAAGACGCGAGTGCAACGTGTGTTGCAAATGGAAGCGAAACTGGAATTTCATTCGTTCAGAATATTGCGAATCTCGCGAAGATTATTCTTTTCGTTTATTTATGCGTATTCGAAATTAGAACCTCGTTTAAGACGAGCTGACTGATCGCAATCGGTAGGAATTCTGAATTATAAAAAAACGTCGTTGAAAACCGGTGCCATCCGTCCAGAAGATTGTTTCAAAGTGAAAGGCACGGGGGAGGCTTGTGGCCCGTAGGAGCCCTTCTCATTTCGCAAATATCCCGCTTGATTTTCCGGTTTCAAACGGGCTGGCCTGGCTAGGGGATAGCTGGGAGCGGGTCTCCCGGCCGGCTGTTTCACGACGNGCTAATTTGCATTTAACACCTGTCATATGAAACGAATATTTCCGCGTGCTTACGTTTTATAAATTTTACACATATTTCTGTATAATTTCAATCTGTCTGAAGGATCGGTTCTATCATTCCTACCATGTAATATATTCTTGCGTATGAAAACGGTGAATAAATCAGAGGCCGCGTGATTTAAGGAACCCATTGTAAATTTGCCAATTTATTTATCGCCAACTTTTTTTCGCCTGACGTGCGGACATTTGTTATACGGAAACGTCGTCGTTCCGAGCCTGCGTGACTTTTAACTTCCCCCATTCTCACCACACCCTGTTCCCACCCTCGCGTGGCGTTAACACGTACACGGAAGACGCGAGTGCAACGTGTGTTGCAAATGGAAGCGAAACTGGAATTTCATTCGTTCAGAATATTGCGAATCTCGCGAAGATTATTCTTTTCGTTTATTTATGCGTATTCGAAATTAGAACCTCGTTTAAGACGAGCTGACTGATCGCAATCGGTAGGAATTCTGAATTATAAAAAAACGTCGTTGAAAACCGGTGCCATCCGTCCAGAAGATTGTTTCAAAGTGAAAGGCACGGGGGAGGCTTGTGGCCCGTAGGAGCCCTTCTCATTTCGCAAATATCCCGCTTGATTTTCCGGTTTCAAACGGGCTGGCCTGGCTAGGGGATAGCTGGGAGCGGGTCTCCCGGCCGGCTGTTTCACGACGACGGATAACGAAGCTCAAAGGATTTTTGGCAATTCCGCCAGACCGACTAAGCCCCCGAATTCTCCGCTAGGCACGCTCTCTTTTCCCCCGGGGAGACCGACGATGAAGACCGGCGCGGCCCGCCTCGCCTCGCCTCGCTCGGTCGAATGTTTGTGGCGTATTGTCCCGCGTTCCCGGCACTCGGTTTCCCGTTCCCGGGTCCCCCACCCACCCGGCAACCCTCTTGCATCATTAAAGGATCCATCGCGAAACGCGAAACCGAATAACGAGATGTTCCTCGCGTACACCGAAAGATCGACAAAAAGGGAACGTCCCGCTTTCTGTGCTCGCAAACCGTTTCCGGACTGTTTGTTTGCGGGACGTTCCCGAGTCCTTCCTTGGACGTACCGCGGCTTCGATTGAAACCGAGTCGCTCTCTCTCTCTCTCTCTCTGCTTATAGGAATTACTCCGTGAAGGCGGGCTTGCACGTTTGTCGAACCGCTTCTCCGAGCGCAGCCGCCCGGAGTTCAAACAAGTGGAAACGCGTTTAATTCTTTGTACAGCGATTTCGAACTGAAATATTCTCCAATTATTACTAAATTGGAAAATAATTACGACAAAGTAATTCCATTGGGTTTCCTCCCACGACAAATCAGTTAATCACGACTTGTAGGGATTCAGAATCTAATATACCGTCGGAGGGGAAAAAAGGAGGCCGTCGCGATGGCCGGACGTTTATTAAATTTCTCTAGGAGCTTTTTAATTGCTCGGAGGAAGTTGGTCGAATTCAATTAACCTCGACATTCCGTAAAAGCGAATGTTGTTTAAGAAATTAAGCGAAGCCTTGTTGCGCGTAAACTTTACGATTCTCTCGCGAAAGAGGGACAACCGAGAGAGACAGACAACCGAGAGGCGAGGGGCGGCGGGGGGCAGCGAAGGGAAAATAAGGACAACTACGTTCTAATTGAAACGTACGAAATTGCATTGCGCAGGCAGGCCGAGTGCCAGTTCAGTCGGTCGCGCAGCGGACAGTTCACCAGCTGCCTTTAAAAGTTCCCGATAACTTCCGCCGCGCGGCCCACAATTCTATTCCATCTTCATCCCCGTAATTGAAATGGTAAGTTAGTTCGACCTCCAAACAGCTCCCTTGTATTTCCGGTAACAAGCAAGTTTGCGCTGCTATCAACTAACGCCTTAATGATCGCCCTCCACCCTCTCGTTCCTCTTCTTTTTACACCCTCGCGACCGGCTGAACTTCCGTCGCGAACGAACGAGACCGTTTCCCCGACGTCGGGGCTCGTCTAACTCCGAACTAAACGGCTCGACTTATTTAATTAATTGCAGCGAGCCGTTTCTTTTTAAATCGGACAGAAATAGAGAGAGCTCGCTATCAAAACTCGATAAACGTCCCTGAGACAGCCATGGNTGCACGTTTGTCGAACCGCTTCTCCGAGCGCAGCCGCCCGGAGTTCAAACAAGTGGAAACGCGTTTAATTCTTTGTACAGCGATTTCGAACTGAAATATTCTCCAATTATTACTAAATTGGAAAATAATTACGACAAAGTAATTCCATTGGGTTTCCTCCCACGACAAATCAGTTAATCACGACTTGTAGGGATTCAGAATCTAATATACCGTCGGAGGGGAAAAAAGGAGGCCGTCGCGATGGCCGGACGTTTATTAAATTTCTCTAGGAGCTTTTTAATTGCTCGGAGGAAGTTGGTCGAATTCAATTAACCTCGACATTCCGTAAAAGCGAATGTTGTTTAAGAAATTAAGCGAAGCCTTGTTGCGCGTAAACTTTACGATTCTCTCGCGAAAGAGGGACAACCGAGAGAGACAGACAACCGAGAGGCGAGGGGCGGCGGGGGGCAGCGAAGGGAAAATAAGGACAACTACGTTCTAATTGAAACGTACGAAATTGCATTGCGCAGGCAGGCCGAGTGCCAGTTCAGTCGGTCGCGCAGCGGACAGTTCACCAGCTGCCTTTAAAAGTTCCCGATAACTTCCGCCGCGCGGCCCACAATTCTATTCCATCTTCATCCCCGTAATTGAAATGGTAAGTTAGTTCGACCTCCAAACAGCTCCCTTGTATTTCCGGTAACAAGCAAGTTTGCGCTGCTATCAACTAACGCCTTAATGATCGCCCTCCACCCTCTCGTTCCTCTTCTTTTTACACCCTCGCGACCGGCTGAACTTCCGTCGCGAACGAACGAGTCCGTTTCCCCGACGTCGGGGCTCTTCTAACTCCGAACTAAACGGCTCAACTTATTTAATTAATTGCAGCGAGCCGTTTCTTTTTAAATCGGACAGAAAAAGAGAGAGCTCGCTATCAAAACTCGATAAACGTCCCTGAGACAGCCATGGCCTGCCTCATAACCGTTAATTTCATTTCACATGAAGAAACGCACGGTGGTACGTAATCTCGGGATAAAAATATGGAACTGGCACGCGAGTAGGCCATTTATTAAAATAAGGTTAAATGGAAAGTTACAATCTAAGTAACATAATCATGTGCGCAGCGTTCTGGAGAATTTCCTATCAGAGTTCACGTGGCCAATTTTAACGGCGTTAATTTGCCCGCATTAAGCCCGGATAAATATGTAAAGCCAGCGAGTGCATAAATAAAAAGGCGCGCGAAATTACTCTCACCAGCGATTCGGGTTCCATCGAAATGTGTCTATAGTCACGTTCTAACGCGCCCGGCTTCGATGGTATCGCGAAAATACTTCAAACCTCGCTCGCACGTACTGTGTACGCTGCGAAGTGTACATTATCCAGCACATACACTTGCATACGCACGTACTACACTTTTCTAGCAGCGAAACCGGGTGAATGCCATCAGTTAACTCGTGAAATTCATCAACATTCACCGTGCGCTATTTTCCCTTTCAGTTACAAAAGTCAGTTTTTTCATAAACAATTTTTTTCATCGGGAATGCTAGGGAAAACTAATATTGGTAATAAAAGAGAAAAGGAATTTTATTTCTTTTTATTATGTGAAGAATTTGAAAGATTTTTTTTACTATTGGAAACAAATGAAATACCGAGAGAAATTGTTATGAATGAAAGGGAAGTATTTGTCCAAAGGGGCATCAATGAAATCCAACGCAGGTAGCGAGAAGGGAATCAAAAAGAATTCCGGTTAAATTGCAATAAAGCATGGAACTTTTTCCGCGCCATCGAAACTCGAAAGCAATCAAAACCGAGAATGCCTGGACGACCATTTGCGTAACTCACGATCATTCTCAGAGCGTGGAATCGAAATTATGGCCGGCCATCTCGTAGGGAGCTCGTATCTCCCCTTAGTTTTTAATAAAACCGAATCAATCGCGATTCGAATCGGTGGGAAATCCCTTTGCCCGAGAGATGCCACTGTAATCAATTTTCAATTTCAAGGATTTTTATTACCGAGGACACACGTATAGATCAATTATAAATTCTGTCATTTTAGAGATTAAAAGTTATGTATTTAGTATTAATTTTAGAAAGAAGGAAATACCAAAATTAAGTTTGAGAAAGTTCAACGATAAGAATTTTTAAAGTCAGAGCGAAAAGTTCACGCAGGTGTACGGATTGATTTTCGAATAAGGAAGTTTGATAGTTCGCAAGAAAAATTCGTTGAAAGTTTAGAGAAAAATGGGGAAGGCCGATTTTCTTTAGAGCAGCGCGAAAAAAGGAATTGGCCGAATTTCGAGAAGTACTTAACAAGGCCCGAGGAAAGTTCGCGGGTGGAAATAAATTTTGAAACGTACCGGGAACGGTATAGCGCGAACGAAATTCATCGAAATTTAGGAGAGGGAAACGGCGGAGAGGGTAATGGTTATACAGTGAAGTTTACAAAAGGAACGAACGCCAGGAACGTCGAAATAATTTAAACAGAAAGGTTATTAAACTTTTAGTTAAAAGTCGGCTGTGTGCGACATTCTTCGACGCGGGGAGCCAAGAAACGCGGCGAACTTTCAGAGCTAGAAGTTTAACGAGATCCGAGAATGGTCTCGCGTTAAATCGCAAAAACAAAATTTTAATGCGCCACTGGACCGAAGCCGGGGACGAGATTGTCCGTCGAAATTCGAAGAAAAGCGAATTTTGAGAAACAAACAGGCGGGAGACGATGGAATTTGGAAAAGGGGAACGCGCGTTGAATCTGTAAGAGGAAAACGATATCTAAGCTTTGAAGGAGGAACGCGTTGCGAACTTTGAAAGGAAGACGTATACTCTGAGAGCAGAGAGGAATCGCATCCAACTTTTGGAGGCGGATAAGCAGGTTCTGTTTAGCGAGGGAATACACCGAACTCTAAAAGATAAATACACTTCCGATACAAAAGACGGCGCAAGGATCGAGTGCTCAATAACGAAGCCAGGCTTCGCTTTTAAAAAACAAAAGACGCAATTGGACTTTCGAGACAAAAGATAAAACTTTCCATTCTGCAAAGAACCAATTTTCATTGACTGTATTAACATACAATATGACTGACTCGAAAATCAGATTTCGTTTCAATCGGAGTCGTGATTAAGTCCGACGAAGAGGAGGAACGACTAATCAAAGCGGCGCATTTTTATTTCTATCAACGGGTCTGTGGATCGTCGCGCGTGAAACGAATATCCAAATTGATTGTTCCGCTGCCTGGAATTTTTTTCTTTATCTCTTCACTTCTATTCCGGCGATATTTAAAAATAACTACCAATCACCTGCAAGGTGTTCCCGCTGCAAACGAACTCACCCCCGACACATCGGCTCCAGCGTATCACAAACACCCGCTCCGCCACAAAAAGCTTGAAACGAACCGAAAAGTAACAGGCATTGTAGTTGGGAACAGGCGGACTGCATTGTTGTTTCCCCGCCCGACGGGATCGAATTTTATTTAATATTACCACGGTCCGGCTGGGCTCGAATTTCGTGATCACCTCATTTCGAAATAATTTGTGAAATATTTTTGTTGCAAAAACTGGAAACTGCAGTTTTAATCCCATACCAATCGTTATATTTGTTACTGTGGAACGCGACGCACCGAAATTTCTCTATTGAAAATGTCCAGTCTTTATTCAATTTGTTTTTCGTTTCGCATCGCGTTCGCATATTAATTTCAACGCGTTTCCATTTCCAAACCGAGGCGCGATTATCGCTTTCGAGGGATGGTCTTATTGAAAATGCACAGATCGACGGAGTATGGAAATGTTATAAGATTGCAGTTCCGAAGACGGCCGGACCGAGTTCGGAGATGATGCGATGACGGTGGTAAAGTTTCCGCGGAAACTTCTTCGGAATGACACTCGAGGGAATCGTGCGGAGATCCTCTGAATTCCAGTCTGGTAATGCTGGTCAAGTTGTTACGTCGTCTTTCCAACTCTTGCATACATTAATATCAATCGACAGACAAAAAAGTGGATTTATGCTATTTTAAATATTCCTTAATTACTTGGCTCAAGTCTAATTAACACAATTAATGAATTAAATTATTCAATAAAAAATTATATGGATCAAGTAATATACAATAATTGAAATATAATCAGGTAACATCGAATTATCATTTCAAATGACTTAACATTCACCGATTTTTACAATTGATTACATTATCGGATTAAAGATCGCACTAAAACTTTTGTTTGCTCGTCCAATACTTCGCACTTCGCGCGAATGTTTTCGCATTCTTTTTTCTTATCTACAATTGAAACGTGGGAAAGCGGCAAACAGATTCGGGGGTGCGCGACGCCCGCTAATCCACGGGCGTAAAAACAAAGTCTGCGAGTTCTCGGGTGCCGTGAAATCAGAAAGCAATCGAGTGACGAGCCGAAACGAAAGCCGGGCGACAATCGGTTTTCGGCGACGGCCAATAGGTACGGGAGCGATTTTCTACAATCCGCAATCCACAAACGACACACCGCGCCCGTCGCAAATCGGATATTAATCAGATATTAAACGGCCGAGGATTGCAGTGATTCGTTTCGGGGCCCCGTTATCAATCTGTAACGAGCACGCGCTCTACCGATCGAACCTATCGTTTAAGTATAGTTTTATTAGAGCATTTCATCTTTTCACGATTGCCCCGATAAAACCTTTAATGAGAAAAGATCAACTTGCTTTATAAAAAATTCCTTTTTACATATTGTGTCATAACCAATTAATCATCCCATAGAATTCATATTCTAATCAGTTCAGATAATCGGTGTTCTATTGTGCATAAATTATTTGCATAAACTATTACAGAATGAATCTGTAATTCGAATGTATCTGATAAAAGGAATGAATGGCATGAAAAAGGGATTATGGCATCCACGCTGATGAATCATAAATGAGAACATACAAAAAATGACTCCGAGGATTTAAAAGATAAAAAGATGTACATCCTAATTTCTATTTTATCTTGCAGAGGTCTTACGGAACTAAGAAAGTTTCCAGATCTCTGAAACAATCGATTTAATACAATAACTAACGGAAGCAATATTATTCTCGTTATAAATGGAGAGGAAAAAAAAATGCGGAGAGACCTAAAACAATTTTAATCTCCTTTAGGTCTTATTGGTACTTTAAGAGACCCGTAGGAATGCAATTAGAGCTGCATTTTTGCAGACAGCATTTCGACCCCATAAAGACGGGAGGATTAAGATTATTAAATAAGGAACGGGGAAACGGTACAACCCCTTCAATTGGGAACACGAACGGAGCTTCAATTACATTATAAATTGGAATATAATTTAATAGATTGCGCGGACCGGGAGCCGCGTTCCGCGCCGTTGCACAGACCGCACAGACGACGGTACTTTATGGTGGCACTTTTGAGAGTCACGTCGCCGATGAGAATGATTTACGGGGATGAACGGGGCCGATTACCGGAAAGAGAAAAAGCTTCTCAAAGGCCGCGTTCCGTTTAGCGTCGCGTCGCTCGGAACGGAGATATCGGACTCGAGCGAGCGGAAACGGCGATGTTTCAATCATCAAACACGTAACGCGTTCGGCAACGAGGAGGAGGAGAAGAGGAGACGCAGAGGGGGCGGGAGAGAAGGAAGAGAGAGAGAGAGAGAGACACGTGAAAAAAGACGAAGACGAAGCGTATTGCATTTTGCAGTTGTTGAACCGCGCGCCGCAGTGAGAAAAAGAGGACAAAACGCTCGTAAACGTTCCCCGGGAAACGTTCGGAATTCCAGCTGTCCGATTACGACGTTTCTTTCCTACTGCCACGATGACGGGAAAAGAATTTTTATGGGAACGGCTATTTTATGTTACGAGATGTAGGGTACGTCCGTCAATTTCCAACGCAACTGGAATAAGGAAAATTTCGAAGGTACCTCTTCTGTGTCAATTACAATTGTTACACTACTACTCTTATACTTTATTAACGGGAAAGGAACCATTAGACTATAGTGATACTTAGAAATATAATACATGTACACGTAAATTTTTAATCATAATGACCGTACATTAATTGCAGGGTCACGACACTAATTTGGATGTTACAAACGAATGCTAGTACATAAATTACTCCGCTGTATCCGTTTGCCTTGATTATTTACAAGACAGCGTTAAGTAATGCGTTCGTTTGCGAAGGCAACGTTCTTGTAAACATGCCAGCATTCTCTCAACATTACCAGGCTGTTAAAATTAACATTAATGAATGACCGTCCCTAACAATAATAAAATGAAGCAATTCAACATGCAACATGAAAATCACTGTTATTTCTAACTTTTTATGTAGCATATCCTCTGTAAATAATTTACTAGAAACGTTGCTATCGTTACTAGTCAGTCACAATTGGAATTATTAATTATTTGCTACTGAAATAAATATAAAAGACTCCAAGTTCCCCTCTGAATGTCAGGAC
Source organism: Ceratina japonica (assembly GCA_019453355.1). Lineage (NCBI taxonomy): Eukaryota > Metazoa > Arthropoda > Insecta > Hymenoptera > Apidae > Ceratina > Ceratina japonica. The sequence goes on from SMSR01009910.1 coordinate 21,199, forward strand.
GCTGTTTCACGGAGGACAGAGAGTAGATAGATAGTGATTCCTATTGATTATTAACGAAGTGACGGAGAAAGTAGCGTTGGAGGAAAAGGAGACGGTCAACGATCGCAGGCGAGAGAAAGAAAGTGGGAGCCGGTGCGATGGCACCGCGGCGAATGAAGAAGCGACTCGGTCGATGCACTTCAGTACCTATCTATCCAAACGAGATTGGTAGCTCTCAACTCTGAACAGAAGCTATCTTCCTGCGGTCGTCTGTTCCGAACGGCGACGGAGCGATGGGCCAAATGGAGGAACCGACCCACCTAATTGCCCGATGCTGACATAAACCGCTTCCTTTCTGCCTCGCGCTTTCCGCCGACGTGACGCGACGCGACGTCCTCCTCGGAAGAGGCGCGGAGAAAGGCCACTTTCCGGGGACGTCGCAAAAGGAAGTCGATCGAGAGCGACGGAGAACGAGTTACGACCGTGGTCGAATCTACTTCCACGGCGAATCGACGTCTCACAGTTTTTTACTTAATTATTTTCACGAAAGATAGTAAACGTATCGAAATTACATTAAAACTTGTCTAGACCTTTCATTCTAGGTCTATTAGTTATTTATATTCAATAGTAAAGGAATATCCTGATTTGTCTGAAAGAAATTCGAGTGACGTAAGCTTCTTAAAATGCAGGAAGAAGATAGAATATGGAATTTTACCGGCGAGATGGGCGAATTAAATTAAAATGTGTACGAGCCCTTGTAATTTTCTCGAAACGGAAAATCGCGGGATCGCCGACCCGGTCGATATATCGTGCGCGATATTCAGCCGGGATATATTCGGGACGAGTATCGCTGGAAATTTTCCATAATCATCAGTCGTGCGGAGGAGAGCTCTCGCGAGAAAAAAAAAGAAGCAAAAACAGACCGTCAAAATTCGGGTAATTCTCTTTCGACTCGGAGTCGATCGAGCGCGCGGACGGAACGAGGGGAGGAACGGCGAGCGAAAAACGAAAAAGGGAAACTAAATCGGGATCGGCAACAACGATAAGGGAGAAAAAATGCGGGCGGGGGAGGNAACGGCGAATCGACGTCTCAGAATTTTTTACTTAATTATTTTCACGGCGAGATAGTAAACGTATCGAAATGACATTAAAACTTGTCTAGACCTTTCATTCTAGGTCTATTAGTTATTTATATTCAATAGTAAAGGAATATCCTGATTTGTCTGAAAGAAATTCGAGTGACGTAAGCTTCTTAAAATGCAGGAAGAAGATAGAATATGGAATTTTACCGGCGAGATGGGCGAATTAAATTAAAATGTGTACGAGCCCTTGTAATTTTCTCGAAACGGAAAATCGCGGGATCGCCGACCCGGTCGATATATCGTGCGCGATATTCAGCCGGGATATATTCGGGACGAGTATCGCTGGAAATTTTCCATAATCATCAGTCGTGCGGAGGAGAGCTCTCGCGAGAAAAAAAAAGAAGCAAAAACAGACCGTCAAAATTCGGGTAATTCTCTTTCNACGAGCCCTTGTAATTTTCTCGAAACGGAAAATCGCGGGATCGCCGACCCGGTCGATATGTCGTGCGCGATATTCAGCCGGGATATATTCGGGACGAGTATCGCTGGAAATTTTCCATAATCGTCAGTCGTGCGGAGGAGAGCTCTCGCGAGAAAAAAAAAAGAAGCAAAAACAGACCGTCAAAATTCGGGTAATTCTCTTTCGACTCGGAGTCGATCGAGCGCGCGGACGGAACGAGGGGAGGAACGGCGAGCGAAAAACGAAAAAGGGAAACTAAATCGGGATCGGCAACAACGATAAGGGAGAAAAAATGCGGGCGGGGGAGGAAGCGACGGGGGGTTGGGACCGAATTGAAGCACGCGCGGCCAATGAATCCTGCCGGCTGGCTGTCAGAGCGGAGGCGCAGGGCTCGGAAAAGCCCTCCAGGAACCCATCCATTCACCGATCCCCGGGTATTATAATTCAAATCGTGCGCATATCCTAGCCCGCGAGCGGACCGTCTAATTTGGGCGCGTATTGTGAGCCCGATAGAACCCGATTCACGTATCGTGGCTTCAATTAAACGCGCGACGCTCCTCGCCATCGAACCAAGGTGCCACGCCAATAAAGTTACCCGTGTAACCCGCCACGCCGCATTAAACGGCCCCGAACACGATACGTAATCTTGTACGAGCATTGATTCCGCTGTTACTTACACGCGTATTACCATAATCGCTCGAAAGTAATCTCATTACATTTACATATGAATCTTCCATTGTATTCCCTTACCGCGACGTTTGTGTACGCGAAATTTCGCGGCCGATCGATATAATTAACGGCAGAAAACGAAACGGACGGGTTGGGAGGACGGAAGGAAGAAAGATAGAATTTTCGCGCGTTACGTCATCCCATTTGGAAATTAGGGAAATGACGATGCGCGCGGGAGAGCCGCGAGAAACCCCTCGGATATGCTGATACGAATTAGCGGTCCACAGCGGTGCTATTTTCACATCAGTGAGACGCAGCGGGCGCGGAGCAACGGTGGTAGCGGGCCGAGCGAGGAGGATGGCCATAGAGGCGTTGGCGTTGCTCCAAATCTTTGCTGCATACCTGGCGCACGCTTGCGCGCCGACTTCGAGCGACTGCGAGACCGTGTTGCACCCGTGCCCGCGTCCGGCGAGTAACCCGAAACGAATCCCTGTACCTTCCTTTTCCTCGGAGAAGAGGTTGGAGTGCCTTTTTAACGCTATCCGATCTCGTCCTCTGATCTTTGAAACACCCTGTGTCAAAGTGTTCCCTTCTTTTTCCTCGCTCCTTACTGTCCCGTTTTTGCCGCGTTTCTTGCCGCTCCTCCCCCTCTCACCCCCGCCTGCTCTACTTCTGCTTGTTTTTACTTCCTGCTTTTCTAAGGACGAGGGAGACGTGTCGGAATGGAACCCAGAGGCTGCACTTTTGCATAATTAATTTCAAGATTTAGTTTAAAAGACTTATTTAAAATGCAATTGTAGGCGAGATAATGGAAGCCGAAGGATTGTGAGAACTCGCGAGATATTTTCGTCGTTGCGCCAGTTCGTGTAACTCGGTTAACGCCTCTCTCTTTTTACTGCACCGTGAATTATTGTTATCTCGCGAGACGTTTCGGTTACAAACGTCCGTCGTACGTCAAATATGTTCTAACTCTTGGCACGCGCCACCGTCTCGCATCCTCCTTTGATCTTTTATGCGGGTTCGAAGAAAAGTATTTAGGAAATGCCTGAGGAATCTCTTAAAATCACGTAATCGAGACAATTCTTCCACGATTCTATTTCTATTAATAGTATTGTAGTTCAATGACACGGGTTTCCAAATTTTTGGCACGCGACGCGGAAATCGTATGAATTAAGACGTCTGGCACGCGATCACTGCACCAAAAATTATTCAGACTGACTAGCCTCAAAGGCAAAAAACGTAAAATAAGTAATTATAAAAAGAAACAATTTTTCTTGTCGATATAAAACATAATATAAATCGATTAGCCTTTTGACTTTGATGTCGTGATTTTTATTAACACCTCGAAAGGCTCGAAAATACGTAATTAAACGGGGCTGTCGATTTTGCAACATTGCATTTGACGTTTTGTTTGAGCACAATGGGTTTCGTTTCGAGGCGCCTCCCTTATCCGGCCGACGACGTGCATTGACGTTGATCCTTTAACGTTACACGTTGACGCGCACCGTTTTATATTCACATCACGCGAGCCGGCACCGAATCCGACAACGTTTTTAAAAACCGTTTCGCAGCCGAGCTTCCTTCGCCGGCGCAAGCGGATCAACATCAAAGCTGTTTCAGCGATCGGTGAAATATTAAAGTCGAGGGCGGCTTTAGAAAGCCTGTACCAATCTCTCTCCATCCACGTAGACGGTAATAACGGCAGCGGCGTTGGTTGTACGCGCGACGGTAAACAGAATCGAAATTGTTCGAATAACAATTCACGATATTTCGTACATTAATATTTAAATATTATTACCCGGGCCCAGTTTTCAAGCCGCCCACGCGAAAAACGTAAATATTTGCGTTATTGCGGCCGGACATTTACCATAATTTCGCCGCGCCCGCGCTGTAATTCAATCTGCGAATTTCAACCTGTATCATAATTAAGTGATATTCTTATACTAACATTCGGAACCGTCGGACCAAATTGGAATTTCGTTTAAACGAGGATTCCCATTAGTGACCCAATTTAGGAAACTAAATCTATTAACAAACACATTTTATCCTCGTCCATTCTCTAAAGTAAATGGATAAAAGAGCGAATTATAAATGATCCTCATTTTATTATATTCAATAGTATGCTTTAAATATCTATTTCGAATACCGAGTCAGTCTGTAGATATTCTATCTACCATTTCACGCGTTTGGGGATCTTCGTAGTCGTGTGGAAAATCTATTAATGGGACCGGCTAATTTCGTGAATTTTCGTCGCTCGGGCATCGCCTCCCTTAGCGCGGACTCTAAGCAGCCACGAAATTTGGGGGCGTTGACCGGTTCTCGGGGGTTAATCGAAGAGGCGCGTTGCATATTGCCTTAGCCGGAATTACAAGCGACGATACCCGGCTTACAGGAAGACGTCGTAAGCTCGCAGCGACTACTGCGTCGCGTCGTCGGCGTCTGGCCATCGACGATATCCAAGCCGAATCCAAGTAATAAATACGAGAATCTATGGCTCGAAAAATATCCAATTCTTCGGGGACCGTTATTGTAAGCCCAAAGTGTCTCGAGTTCGCAGAAGTTGCGAAAATCACAGAGAAGATAATAAAATCTTGGCATTAATAGTAAAACGCATTTTTTTTTTTTTAATGAAACAACAGAATAAATTTTGAATTTTTTAAACTGCTGAGTTAAAAGAGTTCAGCCGATTCTATTCAAATGTACTGCAGAATGTATGAAGTAAATATTACAGAATGCTTGTTCAGCGTAATAGTAACTGGTAGCATACGATCGAGATCGGGCAAGAAACTCGGCCATATTTCTTCGGCAAGCAGATTTGTATCGAATCGATAATGGTAATCGTTTACGCTCTTCCACTATTTCTTGCGTAAACACGATTTTCGTGCGGCCACGCACTATGCAAATAAATATGCCGATGGCGATGTTGGTGCATCAAGGATGCGCTCGTTTCCATCGTGTAACACGATCAGCTCATCCTGATCGGATCCGATCAATCTTATTAGTGTACAACACTCAATTTCGTGTGTACACGCGTATACTATAAGATATTTCCTTCGATTGACATTATAATAATCAAGAAAATGAATGTACATGCATTCGAAATGAAAATATAATTTGTGTATAAAAATATTATCAATTTTTGTGAACTTACATCCTCCAAATAAGTTGTTTCCTTACCTGTAACATAAAAAAAATCAGATTATTTTAAAACTACNTGGTAGCATACGATCGAGATCGGGCAAGAAACTCGGCCATATTTCTTCGGCAAGCAGATTTGTATCGAATCGATAATGGTAATCGTTTACGCTCTTCCACTATTTCTTGCGTAAACACGATTTTCGTGCGGCCACGCACTATGCAAATAAATATGCCGATGGCGATGTTGGTGCATCAAGGATGCGCTCGTTTCCATCGTGTAACACGATCAGCTCATCCTGATCGGATCCGATCAATCTTATTAGTGTACAACACTCAATTTCGTGTGTACACGCGTATACTATAAGATATTTCCTTCGATTGACATTATAATAATCAAGAAAATGAATGTACATGCATTCGAAATGAAAATATAATTTGTGTATAAAAATATTATCAATTTTTGTGAACTTACATCCTCCAAATAAGTTGTTTCCTTACCTGTAACATAAAAAAAATCAGATTATTTTAAAACTACAAAATAATAACATTAAATTAATACAATTATTATTAAATAAAATCGGAGATTTTTATTAATTTTCCATTCTCATCGACCTCAAATAGAACTGCTCTACATTCTACACAAATTGCATAAATTAGGCATAATTCTTCGAGGCAGCTTAAAACAGAAATAACTTTAGCTGTGGCTGTACATCCGCGATTACAGTCGAGCGAACGACTTTCCTCGGGGAAGCATAAGTGTAACTGNCCCTCAAATAGAACTACTCTACATTCTACACAAATTGCATAAATTAGGCATAATTCTTCGAGGCAGCTTAAAATAGAAATAACTTTAGCTGTGGCTGTACATCCCCGATTACAGTCGAGCGAACGACTTTCCTCGGGGAAGCATAAGTGTAACTGNACAATTATTATTAAATAAAATCGGAGATTTTTATTAATTTTCCATTCTCATCGCCCTCAAATAGAACTACTCTACATTCTACACAAATTGCATAAATTAGGCATAATTCTTCGAGGCAGCTTAAAATAGAAATAACTTTAGCTGTGGCTGTACATCCCCGATTACAGTCGAGCGAACGACTTTCCTCGGGGAAGCATAAGTGTAACTGCGTTCCCTGTTCGGCGATAGTAAACGCCGTTAGTAGCTTGTTGCTGCGTCCGCGACTCGAGCAGCCGGGCGAACCGCAGGATTGCGGCCGGCTTCTGATTATATTGACGGATTAGCATAATATACGTCCGCAGTTGCCACCCGCGAAGGATTTAACTTAACCCGGCCCCTTGTCCCGCGGCGCGCGACTGCCAAATTGCCCGTTATTATCTTAATTTCCGTTGGAAAAGTGCAAGGGGGCAAGTGGGGGTTCTACGCGATGCACCGACTCGGTGCAAGCTGCAACACGACGGGATAAACAACCGCTACACGACTTATTTTGGCAAGCGAACGCTCCCCGTTGCATCGTACAGCGGCGGCCGATCCTCTCGCGAGATTTCGCGGAAATTTATGACGGCCGTTAACAGAGGAACACGATATTGTATCTGGTCTCTCCCCCTTGCCTCTTAGCCGCGTTACGTAACCCCAAGAAAAAGATAAGTGAGACGGGAAAGTAGGTTTTACTAAATCACCCGTTTTTTTCACGGCGACGGTGCGAACCTCGAATTTGTCACTCTCTCCTCGTTACGCGTTAATTGCAATCACTCACAAATTAATATTCACGACAAATTGAACGTAATATAAATTATCATAAACGTTTTCTTGAGTTTTACAATGTTTTAATCTTATTTTGGAATTGGAACGAGAGTCTGTTTCCTGTAGAGAAGAAAAGCTCGGCTGATGTGTAAAAATGCCGTGAGATCTCGGCGAACGTAATTTTTGTAAGTGGCGGAGTATTGCTGAGGGCTGCAGCTGGCAAGGATTTATGAAGAGAAAATGTCCACTGCGGAACCTCGAATTGAACGTATCGTTCGAATTTTTTAACCGGCGACAGTTTCCGGAGGAACGCATCTGATAAAGAAAAAAGCACACACCGCCGCCGTGATAAAGGAAGGCGCCCGTGCGCGANACACGCATATACTATAAGATATTTCCTTCGATTTACATTATAATAATCAACAAAATGAATGTACATGCATTCGAAATGAAAATATAATTTGTGTATAAAAATATTATCAATTTTTGTGAACTTACATCCTCCAAATAAGATGTAACTGTTGTTTCCTTACCTGTAACATAAAAAAAATCAGATTATTTTAAAACTACAAAATAATAACATTAAATTAATACAATTATTATTAAATAAAATCGGAGATTTTTATTAATTTTCCATTCNGAAGGCGCCCGTGCGCGAGTGTATACAAGAGTTTAAGCTCGTATGTGTCCGCTCGTAAATCTTACGATATATATATATCGTAAGACACGCGGACGAATGAAATTTAGTACAAATATAAAGTGCGTCTTTCGTGTTTGCAGAAAATTCTTTCGGCTGCTGTTTATTCGCGTAATAAATAAGTTTTCGCGAAAGCTAATAGAAGTTGGCAGAGATATGTATGTATATATGTACGTTACCTACGTACGAATGGTTGAACGAGTTCCGGGAGTAAGATTTCCACTTTAAAGGGCGGAACTTCGGATATCGGGATGGATAGTATCAGTCAATCTGAACTTCAGTTGATTGAGTCCAACTTGAAACTAGTACTCAAGAGTTACAGTGAAAGCTTCAAGTTAAGAGTACACTCTCCCACACAAATATAAGCACAAGAACTATAATTTCATTTCATGTATAACTGATAATAAGTATTAGAAAAATTATTCATTTATTCATTTATTCATAATAAAATACGGGTAATAATACCCAAAGTACATAATGCGTGAAAGAAGGCTGGTTGACAATCACCATGTAATATTATTACATAATCGTTCAGAAAAAACGAAATTATCAATTTAATTAATTATAAACATGAATTTTATACGAAAAGTGCGTAGGAAGTTCTATGAAATATTTTGACGGTATTGGAAGACAGTTCGAGGTATTAACTCTATTGAAAAATTGTTTTAATCCGACTGGACGTGCCCGAGCCAAGAGGGAGCTAAACCGGTATAAAAAGTTAGCAAATCGGGGTAAACGAAAAATCCTTTTCGAGCGGGAAGAAAAATGATATTTGGACACGACCTCCTTTCCGTTGCAGCGCGGCGGCGACGCGCCGCGAGCGGTGAAACATGATTTTCAATCTGCAAAAGTGGCCCTCCATATCCGTTCCTCGACCAATCAGTCAGGGATATTAGCTTAAAAGGGATCGCGGCTCTCTTATGGAGGCGCAGGTGCCCCTCGCAGCGGCAGCCGGCCTCCAAAATGGCGACCGGCGGGTAAAGCGACGCTGACCGGAGGAGGGAAGATGAATGCGGCCGCCGCTGCAAGGAACCGTTCGCCGTTTAAACCGGCGATGCACAAGAAAAAAGGGAGGAACAACAGGCTGCATCAAGGGAGATTTATGGTGATTTAAAAAAAGACTAACTGCCCGTTTAGTCCGGTTTCCGGTGCATAATTTAGCGAAACGTGCTCGACTCGCTCGGTTTCGTCCCGATGCAACGACCCCCTTTCATAATAATCGGCCTCCATTATGCGCGCCATTGTTGTTTGAATTGTAAGTAACTTCGTTCCCTCCTACCGGAATAAAACAATGTGACTTCATAAAACGCGATGTAACCGTAACTCTTCGCGGGAAATTAAGCATTTCAATGTCTGGCGTCTTGTGAAAAAATTCTGCTCCCGTTTCCGGGCCTCTTGGCCGAACTAAAAAGCGCAGAGGTAAACGTGGAACCTCCAGACGGCATTACATATATTAAAAAAAACATGAACTTTCGAACAACTAGAGCGTCACAATGGCAATTGTTACAAATAAACCACATTTTTATCAGATTATACTAAAAAACTAGGAACTTCATTTTCCACGATTTTACGAACTAATGAACATAGAGTCTACGCGAGGAAAAATTTTTGGCCTTGCAGGGAGGCCAAGAAAAAATGCAGTATCCCCTGTATCACCGCGCTATTCATTTCTTATCAACAAACAACCATCGTCCTCATCCACATCCCGCTTTATCCAGCCTGTTATCATTGCTATTTATCGCCTTCTTCTTCTATGCGCTGGGGGACATTATCGCGCTAAACGATACGGTGGAATGCAGGCGACGCGATCAGATTTAACGAACCGGATGCTTTCCGCGGGACGAAATCGAGCGTGCAATGGCGCGTCGAACCGATCGCGGAAAGTTGGACGTTAAGCAACAATCGGGGAACGGTCTTTACGTCATCCGCTTTGAAGAGAGTTTTAAGAAACGCTGATGCTCCCGCAAATGGGACAGTTACAAAAAAGGGTAGATTAGAGAATTTAAACTATGAACTACATATTTGGAATTAAATACAACAAAGTTGAAATTCCAGAACTTTATTAGACGGTGCACAAGCATGTACTTGGGAAATCTGGCCACTGTACAATTTTGGCTGTCCTTGTAACTAATCGTTATCAGTAATCGGGGTCCAATGGCCAAAACGGGGAGGAACAGGAATACTGGGAGTAAAATGAGTAAGTAGGGTCAGAGGTCAAGATGAGTAAAAATATTTTAAACAGATTTAATGATAAATTATTTCGTCACTTAACTACAAACATGAATAGCAATTATAAAAAATCAAAAGGGAATTATGTACCATAATTAAACTACGAATTTTTATACAGAAATATTTTGACTAGCCAAATAGGGAAATGCATTTCACGACAGTTCTATCATTTAGGCATTGCATTAATTTTGTTGCACGTAATTAATTTTTATGTAAATGAGTAAAAAGGCCGAATCGGTATCCACGGTTCATTGTGAGAATTCATCAACTGTAAGCATTCGTTGAGAAGCGATTCAGGCGACGCTCGAGCAGCCGTGACACTACTTAACGTAACAAGGTTCAACCGCGGAGCTTTGAAAGGCAAAAAGTGGAATCCGGGCGGCGGTATTGATTCCCGAATACAAATGGCGCTTTCAAGAACACGTCCCGTGATCGACTGCCGCGTACAAATCGTACAAATAAGAAAGTTAATGGCCCCGGTTCGTACACCGCAATATTCTTCCCCCGATGAGGCGATCGTTTACCGCCGATGGAAACCGAGAACTCAATTCGCAAACGTCGCGTTGACCCCCTTCCAGATTAACCCTCATTCAATTCGATCTTGTACATAAAGAATTGCAATAGCAGCTAAAAAAAGATTTAAGAAATAATCTTATATCTTCATATATTCCTGTTTTTCACATAGAATTATTAAAAAAGTGAATTGAACAAATAATCAACCAGATAAGTAATTAAATTTCCTCTAATCAATAATTTAAAAATGTCTATCAGAACGACCTGTGTTACTAAATTTGAAATGCGCCGCGGTGGAATACGTGTAATTGGCACAGGGGATGGATAAGGGTTTAAGTAACAAGAAACTGTTCTGTTTCCAACCCGTTTCTTCGGCGTATCATCGTTCAGGGGGTAAAAAACGGCCTACACTCCTCCCGGTGACCGATTTAATTCAGCCCGCTGTTCCAGTTGGGTCATTCCGCTTCGTTTGAGATCTGTGACGCGACTCTGCTCCATTTAAGCTCATTTCCATCGCGATTAACACGGTTCGTATGAATGGCACGCGAGCGCGCAAAGTAATACCCAAATAAAGCTGATGGCTGTTTGTTTATACGAAATTGACCAACGTTTTGATATTAATCCAAACTGGTACAATTATTAATTATTGAATACTCCGCAAGATGAAATCAATTTACATACTATTTCTTTATGAACGAAATATGCAAACATTTTGTATGTATTAATATCGTCCAGTTTAGCGTGCGTACAATTTGCAAAATTAGCTACATGTTCGTTTTGTGGCATTTCATTATTATTAATCCCGCAGCCGAGCTAATCTTTCCCGAATTTCAGTGATACGTGTACTACAACAGTTCGCAACAGCTTGAGAGTACACTTCGCCGGGAACTTTGTTTAACAACGCAACGTAAAGCTCTTGAACCTTGATGGACCAACTTGACGCAGCGCCCGGCCAAACTCCACATAATAATTTGACGGTCGAATTATAGCATCGAGTAGCATTCCCCGAGGAAATTTGATAATCCAAACAACCCGCCAGGCTATTAAAGAAACCTCGCCGAAATCACCTTCCATATCCCAAATTTAGAATCGCGCGGGGTCCGTGATGATCAAAGGGACACGGTCCACCGATTCTAAAGATCCGAAAGTTTTAACGAACGCCGGGCCAACTTTTAACGACCCAAACTAAAACGCGAACCCCGGGAACCTCTGCGTTTTCGTGTTTAAACAATCCCGGATTTGTTGCAATTGCATGTTTCAAATCCATTCCGTATTACAAGTAAAATATACCATTTTTATTTCTTATTAATTATTGCAATAATATTCGGTGACTAGGTCGGGAATTAATTTGGGGACCTATTTCATAACAAATCAAGCTAGAGAATCTTCAAGACTATTGTATCTAATCCTGTGTGTCCTAGTTTCCTAATTTTTAAATACATTTCTTATTAATTATTGCAATAATATTCGGTGACTAGGTCGGGAATTAATTTGGGGAGGTAATTCATAATAAATCAAACTGGAGGATCATCAAGACCATTGTATCTAATCCTGTGTTTCCTATTTTCCTAATTTTTAAATAGATTTCTTATTAATTATTACAATAATATTCGGTGGCTACCTCGTGAATTAATTTGGGGAGGTAATTCATAATAAATCAAGCTGGAGAATCCTCAAGTCCATTGTATCTAATCCTGTTTCCTAGTTTCCTAATTTTTAAATACATTTCTTATTAATTATTGCAATACTATTCGGTGCCTCGGTCATGAATCAATTTAGGGAGCTAGTTCGTAATAAATCAGGCTGGAGGATCCTCAAGACCTATCTAATCCTGTTTCGTACGAAATTCCTTGTTTCGCTCGAATTTTATTCGCGCGCGGCTGAATCTTCATTCTTTTCCCGGAGACGCGGAATTATTGTGGTTAAGCCGCGATCAAGGGAGGGATTTGCCACGCGGCCGGTGGGTGAGCGCGGCCACGGTTTATCTTATCAAATTCCTGTTGTATCGCCGCGCGGGAAATAAGGGAGGACCCGTTATTAGGAAATATATCTGCGATCGCGGTATCTAACGTGCTTTATAAAGTTAAACTGTGCCAGACACGTGAATGGGCGTCAGATACGGGTGGACGTAAAGGGTTATTGTCTCGCTATCGGGCCGTCGTCGCAGTATGTGAAAGCGGCCAGGAAGTATTAAAACTTCTTTATGAGCCGCGCTTAACACGACGCGATTAATTACGCAGGATATCCTATTAATTAGCTGCCACGAGCCTCGATTCTTGAAGCTCGTTAAAAAAATATGTGAGACGCGACGTCGTTGTGTATTTTTCATATATTTTTTTATATCGTACGTTCTTTGAACTCCCGGCACCGGTGTAACACTCGTAATTAAAAGTGCGTACAATTTTATGAATTTTTATTCGACGGTCAGTTTTTCTGATTTTTAAGTAAATTTTAATGCTTTGACGAAATGAAATATTTCATTCGCACGTTTATTGTGTATTGTTATTGCTTCAGGCTGTCATCTCGTGTTTGCTCGTACTTCTGAAATAAATCAGTGGAAAATAGAGGTAAATGCTTCTATTTTCATGGAAAGCGTCGATATATTTAGCCGAAAGACAAGCTGCATGCAGAAAAGTGTTGTGAAGCTATTTCAAGTCCTGTATATATAAATATATTATATTTGAAAACGTCTGTTCCAGAAGTGCAATGCTTTTGAACGTCGAGTATTTTACAAGTAGATTTAAAACCGATATTTCCTATTTCAAACTAACAAGATAAAACGACATTCTCACGATGGTCAAATAACGATTGAAGGACTTGGAAGTTAAAAGGTCAAGTATGCGACTCGATCATGAATTCTGTGTCACAACTAACATTATTTTTATCGACGTGACACATCTTACGTCTGACAATGTAGAAAGGAGAAAAGTATAATCGAAGGATTCCATGTCGACTTTAATTTTTTACATGAAATAGATATTTCAGGTTGTGGACCGAGGCCAATTTCTTGGTACGCGAAAATAGGTGGAGGTCGCAGAACAGAGCGACGGTTTCCCGGCTCGGTGTCATGAAACCGCACAAATGACCGATCGATGCGCAACGCTGATCTCTGCCTGCTTCTCCGCCGTGTACGAGGTGGCTACATCACTCCTCTCGCGATGCGTTTCTCAGGTTTTCGACGACGCGACGCGAGCAGCCGGCGAGGATCGGACCCCGCTATTAATATCCATTGGAAAAAGCCTCCGGGTTGCCGGGGCCGAACAGCGGGACGTTTAATTGTGACTGATAGGAACTCGTTAAACAGATGGAAACCGGTGCAGTCAGATCCGTGGAAAATGAAAATTAATGAAGCCCTGGTATGCACGCGTTTTCGACATACCTCCTCTCGTTTCATAACTTTTCCGAATATTTCGAATTCCCGGCTTCGGAAAGAAATTCGACGGCCGAATAATCGAATAGAGCTCGATTGTGCGAGCCGTAAAATCTCCGAAAGCCAAAGACATGTCATAAAAAAACTGTGTCCAATATTTCAAGCCATAAACTTTTAGGAAAAATGAGGAATTTTTAATACATGGTTTTGGCAGTTTTTGATTGGACGGTACGTCACTTTTTAACTCACTATTTTAAGTCATGCGTTAAAAATTGTACGGGATTATAAAATTCTATCACTATTACAAAAGTATAATAACTCTTTTAATAGACTGTCGGAATTCCTAAAATTCTCTACCGCGTTTTATGAACATATCTACCAACTATTAAAATTCGATTGTTATGTCATCGTTTTTATTCAAGAGCTCACACAACATTTTCGATCCTCTGTATACCGTGATATAATGCATAGAAGATCGAATATTTTGGTGGGCGCGTAACGTCGAAGTTTGCAACAATGAAAAGTAGAAACGGCATTTAACATAGTAGCACGGGGCCAGGGAAATATTCCCCAAAAGCGAATTCGCGGACTGATTTTAATAATCATAAATTTACTCTCATCCTCCATTGCATAATTAATGAATCCACTTTGCGTTGCGCAACTTCGCCCGGCGCGTTTCACTTTAATTCGCGGGCCGCCGTTTTTTTACACGACGGTTCACAGTTTACGCCGCGAATAAATATTTATCGCGCGCGCGAATCGGACGAGATTTATATCGTTGAACCGCGGCCCCTACCAAAATTACGACGGATTTTAAATTCAACGCCGGATTACCGCTCCGAAGAGCTCGTCCCGAGGCTGCAATTTTTATAACGTCCATGCGTTCCGCCCGACAAAGTTAATAATATTTTAACCGGGCGAACGAAAATTTTTCGCGGCATAAATATAATAAATTCCGCAAGAGCGAATCCGTCTAAAAAGAACGAACGAGCCAGTCGGCCGGCGAACAACGGGCTTGAAATGAAACAATTTTTTTTTTCTAGTCGCGGCAGATAAAAATAAGGGATCGGGCGACGTCGGGAAAGTGCGCGACGGCATGATTAAACGATGAAGTTTAATTTCGAGCTGCGTCGATTCTCGCGTTAATATCATATCCCGTCGACCGTCAGATTTGCTCTATAAAAATGCATTTTCTAGATACTCCTTTTCCGTTTTATTCGGCCGATTACCGGGCCTCGAATTGGTGGAAATGATCCTTCGGCTACCATCGAGAAAAATAATCCCAGAAATCAGTGGACGCAAGGCACTCGTCCCAAAAAATACCTGATCATCAGCCAAATTCGATAATTCACGAGGTTCATAATGAGCTCGATATCTCAAAGTGAATTAGCATACAAAAATTATGCGCTCGGTCGTCATTTTNGTCTTATTAATTATTGTAATACTATTCGGTGCCTCGGTCATGAATCAATTTGGGGAGCTAGTTCGTAATAAATCAAGCTGGAGGATCCTCAAGACCTATCTAATCCTGTTTCGTACGAAATTCCTTGTTTCGCTCGAATTTTATTCGCGCACGGCTGAATCTTCATTCTTTTCCCGGAGACGCGGAATTATTGTGGTTAAGCCGCGATCAAGGGAGGGATTTGCCACTCGGCCGGTGGGTGAGCGCGGCCACGGTTTATCTTATCAAATTCCTGTTGTATCGCCGCGCGGGAAATAAGGGAGGACCCGTTATTAGGAAATATATCTGCGATCGCGGTATCTAACGTGCTTTATAAAGTTAAACTGTGCCAGACACGTGAATGGGCGTCAGATACGGGTGGACGTAAAGGGTTATTGTCTCGCTATCGGGCCGTCGTCGCAGTATGTGAAAGCGGCCAGGAAGTATTAAAACTTCTTTATGAGCCGCGCTTAACACGACGCGATTAATTACGCAGGATATCCTATTAATTAGCTGCCACGAGCCTCGATTCTTGAAGCTCGTTAAAAAAATATGTGAGACGCGACGTCGTTGTGTATTTTTCATATATTTTTTTATATCGTACGTTCTTTGAACTCCCGGCACCGGTGTAACACTCGTAATTAAAAGTGCGTACAATTTTATGAATTTTTATTCGACGGTCAGTTTTTCTGATTTTTAAGTAAATTTTAATGCTTTGACGAAATGAAATATTTCATTCGCACGTTTATTGTGTATTGTTATTGCTTCAGGCTGTCATCTCGTGTTTGCTCGTACTTCTGAAATAAATCAGTGGAAAATAGAGGTAAATGCTTCTATTTTCATGGAAAGCGTCGATATATTTAGCCGAAAGACAAGCTGCATGCAGAAAAGTGTTGTGAAGCTATTTCAAGTCCTGTATATATAAATATATTATATTTGAAAACGTCTGTTCCAGAAGTGCAATGCTTTTGAACGTCGAGTATTTTACAAGTAGATTTAAAACCGATATTTCCTATTTCAAACTAACAAGATAAAACGACATTCTCACGATGGTCAAATAACGATTGAAGGACTTGGAAGTTAAAAGGTCAAGTATGCGACTCGATCATGAATTCTGTGTCACAACTAACATTATTTTTATCGACGTGACACATCTTACGTCTGACAATGTAGAAAGGAGAAAAGTATAATCGAAGGATTCCATGTCGACTTTAATTTTTTACATGAAATAGATATTTCAGGTTGTGGACCGAGGCCAATTTCTTGGTACGCGAAAATAGGTGGAGGTCGCAGAACAGAGCGACGGTTTCCCGGCTCGGTGTCATGAAACCGCACAAATGACCGATCGATGCGCAACGCTGATCTCTGCCTGCTTCTCCGCCGTGTACGAGGTGGCTACATCACTCCTCTCGCGATGCGTTTCTCAGGTTTTCGACGACGCGACGCGAGCAGCCGGCGAGGATCGGACCCCGCTATTAATATCCATTGGAAAAAGCCTCCGGGTTGCCGGGGCCGAACAGCGGGACGTTTAATTGTGACTGATAGGAACTCGTTAAACAGATGGAAACCGGTGCAGTCAGATCCGTGGAAAATGAAAATTAATGAAGCCCTGGTATGCACGCGTTTTCGACATACCTCCTCTCGTTTCATAACTTTTCCGAATATTTCGAATTCCCGGCTTCGGAAAGAAATTCGACGGCCGAATAATCGAATAGAGCTCGATTGTGCGAGCCGTAAAATCTCCGAAAGCCAAAGACATGTCATAAAAAAACTGTGTCCAATATTTCAAGCCATAAACTTTTAGGAAAAATGAGGAATTTTTAATACATGGTTTTGGCAGTTTTTGATTGGACGGTACGTCACTTTTTAACTCACTATTTTAAGTCATGCGTTAAAAATTGTACGGGATTATAAAATTCTATCACTATTACAAAAGTATAATNATGAAATAACAGCGGACGCAAAAGATTCTTTAAAAAGCGAAACAGGGACGGGGTACATTATTAAAGTTTCGACGGGACCGGTCGTGGCTGTCTCTCAAACAACAAACCTCCCCGGGGACGTACCCCGTATTTTCCTCGGTTTACTTACCTTTGCCTCTGTGCCGTCTAATAACGCAGCGCCGTGTCGCTCGACCAGAATGCTGATGGGTATCGGGATTCAAACTTGCGAAGATTAGATACGGAATTGGAAATTCTGCATAGCGAGTCCCGGTGAGGACGTACGGATACGTTAACCAGCATACGTGTCCGACGAAAGTTCGTGACGAACAATACAAACGAAGCCTTCGCTATTCCGACATTATTTTCGTTTAATTAAAAATTATAGGAAGAACCAATACTGAAAGCTTTTCATTGAATTGTTCGCAAAATTC
>SMSR01009912.1:714-35631 GCA_019453355.1 Ceratina japonica
CCCATCATACCAGACACGTCTATGTCATATATGCATATTTCCAGATCAAATCAGAACTTCTATTATTTTTGTCATGAATAGATTTTCAAAACCAATAGGAAAAATTAGGTTCTTATAATTTTGAGAGAATCCAACCCAGATATTATAAGACTGTACGTACCATTTATGCTACTTAACACAATTTGCGCAGGAGGCGGCTAAAGTCGTTTTGGTGGATAACGACAAAAGTTGATTCCTACGAATTATTGTTACTGGGTGGTCTTTATAATCTTTTTACGGCAAGGCCTGGTACACACGAGCACTAAACTACCAATTTTCAGTCGTTCAGTAAATAATTTTTTATATACGCAATAGTTGTAAATTATTGTCATCAGTGGGTTTTTGTAACGTTTTTATGATAAGCTCGGGTACACGTAAGCACTAAGTTACCAATTTGAGTAATGAACCTGGATAACAACAAAGTTCTTTACAAAGTATTAACAGATTATTGTTATCGCACGGTAAGTTTCTTAATGTTTTATTTTCAGCAAAGGGTATTTACAGAAATGCATTTTTTTCAACAACAACAAGTTAAATGTATGGACTTCGACCTTTCGACATTTTAACAGCGTCAGCACGTTGGTTATGTTACGAAGAACGCAGTATTCGACACCGAAGCTTCCAGCCACTGGCATAAATCTGTGATTTAGCATTCGTGCCTTCCCAGCCTAATCTGACTTTTCTTATAAGTAAAGTCAAATTAACAGTAAATTCCTAAGGATCGACAAGAATAAAATAGAACGTGATGATGAAGAGTTGTGTGCAGATAGTTTGCCGAATTGCGAGGAGGAAATTGATTTTGAAGTTCATTATATTTTGCAGAAGTAATTTCGCGAACAAATTGCAAAAAATCGCTATCTGGTGAGAGTTTGGCTGGAAAACACCCGCGGCGTGTTAATTGGATTTAGTTGTTTCCACATATTCGTTGTAATTTTTTATGTTAATTCGACGTTGAGAGACAGTCAGGATTCCCACGGGACGGGCACGTGTTTGCGATACAGGTTCAATGGAATACATATGATTTGCGGGGCAAACTCGCATAACTTAATGGGAATAGACACGACTTGTGGTAAATGCCGCGCAGTTAGTGGAGCTCGCTTGGAGGCTGGAGGACGAACGAACCGGTCGGATTGGTCGATTAGACTCCACACCTTCTTTCGTAGTTTATTCAAAATTCTTCGCTGACGTAGACCGACAACTCTTAGCCAGTCGCGATCTTGTTGTCGACTCAACGTTCCGACCTTCTTGTGCAACTCTTAAGTCTCTTGTTATGAACGATATTTCTTTCTTGTTTGTACAGAAACGTAAATTGATTGCCCTCGTTGTGAAGAAGGTTTTATTCGATAAACAAATCGGAATATTCACTGAGACCTATTTTTTATCATGAATGGTTGGAAAATTGCAGAACGTCGATCGTACAATTGTTGAACTTATTTCCGAAACTTTCCAAATACCGCCGTTTTCCAGCAATTGAATTTTTACGCGGCGATCGATTTATTATTCAAACCATTTCCTAAACAATAATTTCGACAAATTTACAGGAAATTCGCGAGGTCGAAATCAATTTTTCACTCGCACGTTTCCCATTTTATATTTCAGATATTAATGCTACGGAAATTTTACGCGAAGTTCTATTGATAAATAAAATTTGACTTCCAATCAACGCCAGATGTAAAGCGTAATAATAATTTTAACAAAATTGGGAAACAGAAATTAGTTCCTAAAGTTTAGTTTCATAAAATATAATACGTGGGACATATTTCCATTGAACGTCATACAGGTTTAAAATTAATAAACAACATTGAATTAAAAAAGTTATTTAATTTTATATTTAACAAAATTTTTTAATTTTTATGTACATATATAACAGAATTAAATTAAAGAGACATTCAAGCTTATTTTAATTTATTCTGCAATAATATTCTTGTAATACCAAATGGATGTTGCTATCGGTAGTATAATAGCCTGTTTTGAATGAAGATTCTGTTCCTTTGGAGGCTCGTCTTCTCGGCTATGGAAAACATATTGGTCCCACCGGAATTCGCGTCCCAGCGCCCCAGGCCATGCTGAGCCGAATGTTTCTAGCACACTTTCTCGCAAAATAACGTAATTTATGTCCGCTACGTAGGAGCGCACAAGCTTCGTGCTGTGTCAATGACTACTTTGTAAATAATTCACGGAACTTGTTAATGTATACGAATGTATGGTAATGGGCCTGATAAAATGTGTTTAATCACGGTGTAATATGTGTAAGTATACCTCAGAGAGGGGAAATATTGCGTCTCATGGAATCTTAAGTAAGCGTGTGGTCTCGTTTAATTCCCTCACAGTGTTCTTTCCTCTCATTCCATATGTTTACGTAATTTATGGCAAGTAGAGGAAATAATATTTTCTGTTTTTAATTTCGAACAGTAAGATACGTCAAGTTCAATTAAGTTTTTTAAAGAGAAGTAATGTAAGAACTGGGCACAACATATTTTTGTTAGTAATCAAACTATAAAAAAAAGATTCTTATTAATTATTATATAAAACTGAGAGTCATGTAATAATAGTGCAAAATTGTGTAAGATTAATGTAATGACTAGAAATATCGTGCAAATATAATATAAATATGGATGTGGATATAATATATGTATATGATGTATGGATATGGATATAACATAATCAATAATCATGCAAAAATAATGTAATAACTAGAAGCAATATATTTTTATTAGTAATCAAACGATAAAAAATCTTCTTTTCTATTATTGCATCGTCAACAGTTCTATCTATAAGAATTATTACGTGAAAATCATGCCCGGGGCGATTGAATTCTAGCGCAGACGACCATAAATATAATATAAATATGGATGTGGATGTAATATATGTATATGATATATGGATATGGATATAACATAATCAATAATCATGCAAAGATAATGTAATAACTAGAAGCAATATATTTTTATTAGTAATCAAACGATAAAAAATCTTCTTTTCTATTATTGCATCGTCAACAGTTCTATCTATAAGAATTATTACGTGAAAATCATGCCCGGGGCGATTGAATTCTAGCGCAGACGACCATAAATGAAATTCAAATACCATAGATCCCATCGTTTGCTTTGTGCGCCCGCACCTACCGGTCTAATTAAATCCGTCCGGGAATTGGAAATTTCAGATATACATACGAAAACGAAGGATCGAGCAAAAAAAATACAGATCTACTTTTACACTTTTCGAGAACGGAAGGACTTGTTATTTGAATTGGTAATACAGCTGGGCCACTTGAACGCATCGACGAGCCCCGGTGTTATTAAACTTCTCCCGATCGATGAAATATTAATGCGAATGAAAAATTCCCCGGGTACAATGGTACCTTCAAAGGTACGACGTAATTATCTAAATGGCAATTCCAGTTCCAAATTATCCATCCAGCAGTTCCCCGGACGTTTCCATGTTTACGTCTACTTTATAGAAATCGGTAAACATGTTTTCGTCTCTAGGCATTATTCTACCGCCAGCCTTCGTTCACGTATAATTTAAAACGAAAGGGAATCATACAGTCTTTTTCAGCATCCAGAGGAATTTAATTGGCCAAATAAAAATGTCCATAGAAATAAATTAATATCCCGTTTTATGCCCGCTGTCAATAATGCACCGATCAGAAACCATGATCCTCGCTGGCGACACGCGCTTTTGCCGTTCTATCCTATTAACGATTCACATCAATCGCGAAATTTATAAACCTGTAAATCGCGGCCCATTGAAAACTGCGGGAAGAAAAATGATTTACTCGCGACACCCGCGCACGTGGAGTGGCGTCGGTCGCACGGGAAAATGAAAATGAATATGCGTGTACACGTCGATCCACGCTGAAGCGTCGTGCTCGGAAAAACTCGAGCCGCGGGATATCGATATTGCGATCGCTAGTGAGAGGATCGCGGTTAAAAAGAAACCGTATGCTAATAGGCTGGCGCCGACACGTGTACATGTATGTATTCACCGTGTCCGTAGAAAACCTCGTCTCTCGCCTGCATTTGCATTTTAATGCAAAAAGAATTCAGATTGGAGCGAGGCTGGTTTTTGGCCAAACCGAAATTTCGTGTCCATTTCTATTTAACAGAATGTACATATATTTTTGTCTTTCACCCACAACGTCTTTCAGAATTTGATCGCAGAAATAGTGGTTTCCATGTAAAAAAAAACAGAGTGAAAGTCAAAAAACTTACAGAATGACCTTGAGGATTATAGGTATTCAAAGTCACCAGTCTATGGTCCTAGTCATTCCCTAACAAAATTTATGGAGATCATTTTTACGAGATCTTTCTTTCAAAGAGATACCAGCTTTAGAAATTTGAAAGAAAAATTCGAACTTTAAATGACCTCTGAAATTCACTTGACCTCAGACAATTTTGATGTAGAATTTCTTCGATTAAACGATTCCCTAACGACATATTCGTCTGAATCAATTAAAATAGGACACCCTGTATATAAACCTTACCTGCTGAGTGAGCCATAAATTATTGGGACATTAAATAATCGAAGGAATAAATACAGTAATTAAATTATGAACTTTATTTCAGCGAAGTCAAAGAATTGAACCTGAAGATCGTGGCGATAAATCAGATGCCATGAGTTAAGGTTTCTGGACGATTCAACAACGTGGTGTTTACAGTACGCCCGTTCTTCTGTTCCATACACCAGTGTTTATTATCCCCCGTGCGGGTACATCTGTTCCAACGGTCTCGGTCGTACACAAAATCACAAATCTCGGCGATACTCTGCAGGTACATATTAACTTGGAGCCCGGGACGTTCGAGCGTGAAAGGAAACAGGTAGCGCGTTTCGATTGACACAAAGAATGGGAGTTAAACACAAAACGAGGCGCGGGGCAATCGGTAACATTGATTCTCGTTTTTCTTGTTGGCGCGCGATTAACTGCGCTGACGAGCCTGACAAATACGTACAACGGGCCGCGCGGATCGTTTTCGATTTGTTCATTTGCGAGTGCGTTTTTGGCCGGGGCGCAGGGGAAAAACTAATTCATGATACTTCTCGGCGCGATGAATACAGTCCACTGGAATTTAATTCATTTTTTAAACGGTTTTATATTATTTGGTGCTTCAGAGATAATTAATGAATTGTATCTCGACGTTCTCTCATTTTTTTATATCTATACTCGAGGAAATATGATTTGTTCTTTTTTAATTAAAACATAACTTTTTTAATTAAAACATAACGTAAATTTCGAGGATATTATTTAAGATATACAATAAAAAATAAACCAAAGCAAGAATTATAAGACTTAAACGTAGATAATGTGGAAATGTAGACAATCGGAAGTCACGTACAGTCCAATAAAAAAAACTTCCTTGCATCCGAGAAAAATTTTACTCGTCTGTAATTGCCATTTCTTCTAAAAGTTCATTGCTTTAAATTAGTCACAGCTTTTTATTGCATAAAAAGTTCTTACGATTATTTATTGAGCTTACGGTTAATGTTAAATGAATCACCAAATCCATTTGCATTGAAATAATTAAGCTCGAATTTAAAACGTGAGGATCACTATCCTAAATAAGAAAGATATTTAAGGTGGGGAGGATCAGTGAGAGACATGAAACGAGTGAAGTTTGAAAATAGAATTTTATTAGCTACAGTAGCAAAATACCTATTTACTTAAATATTTGGCTTCACAACGATTACCAGGCTAAGATCGTTTATATTAATATACAATATGTAAAGTGTGCCATATTGGATATGGGCAGTGTCCGTAGTAGTACGAATAAACTTATCTCTTCGTACAATAAAGATTTACGAGATATAAATATACATATAATATTTATAATAAGACTTTTACATATATATTATTTTACATGCTAGAGAATAGTACGCTAGGCACTTGATTTTTTTTTTTTTTCTTGAATAGTTATAAAGAGAGTAAAACTTAAGGCGTACACGGAACACCGTGGTGTAGGGCAGCGTTTCGCGGGAGATTCAGAAGGCGAGCGAGCGGTTGTGGGAAACGAGCGCGGAACGAGATTCTCGCCGCGCGTAGAGACGAATAAGGACAGTAGTAGAAGCGTCGCAAAAGGGAACGAGAAGAAAAAGAATAGGAGAAAAACGAAGAGAAAGGAGGAAAGTGGATCGGGGGGGGAAAAGAGTAGACGGGATTAAAATAATGGGGACAAGATATTCCGCGGCGGAAGTCGGAGTCGAATTCTCTCCCTCTCTGGATTCTCTTTATTTCGACGTGGCCGCCGCGAATTCTTATCGCAATCGTGAACGGATCTTTTCCTTCCAGACTCGGCTCCGTTCTTTAACGTCCTAGTTAGCGATACTGATGATTGGCGTCGTTTAAACATGAGATAAGTAGATAAAGAGAGAGAGAGAGAGAGAGATGGGGATAGAATATAGAATAAAAGACGGGACGAAAGTGGAAGTATAAATGAGTGACAAAGGAAATATAAGAGCAAGAGTAAAAACGCGCTGGGTTTATCGTTTGTTTCTCGGTTGGATTTACGTGTTCTTTATACACACTTGGCAGCGACTGACGCGGGACCTGAGGTTGCCTGCCTTTAGGGTCTGTTTCTCGGGCCTTTGGAACTGTTGCCTGTCCTCGATGGTGGCCATCCAAAAGCTGAACTCGTTCGCGTAATAATGGCAGTGTCCTTTGGCGCCGTTGCACTCGATGAACGGCGTCGCGCGGAAGTCTTCCAGACAGGATCCGGGACTAGACAGGGACTGTCCTCCGCCCTGGGAACCGGCACCGGTGTGCTGGAAAACCAACGCCCGCCGATTAGTCGAGCCTCGTTTCCACGGCTCCGTATTCACGGGTCTTCGTACAGCGCAAGTTTGAATTGGAAAACGGGGAGGAACGTCGGAACGGATACACCGGCCGTCTCGGCGAAAAGTTTTAGATATGTGTTAATGAGTCGGGCAGAAGTTTCCTCAGGAATAATCAGTGGTACTCTCGTAAAGTAGTTAGTCAACCAAGGGGCTGGTCACGTGACTTTTCTAACATTTAGCTTTAAAATTTCCATGTCTTATCGATAAGCTGGTAAAAATAGTTCAAAATATAGATTATGATATTCGATTCTCTTACCTCCAAACAAATCAAGAAAGTTTTGTGATAGTTAGTGTTATTTAATATATAAAATTGTCAAATTTTGTAAAATTCATTCTTATGTTTAACTTAAAATATATTCTTTCTTATTTACAATGATCTCTTTTAATTTATATAAAATTGTTTAAAATCAAAAGTATAGCAATCACAATTTTTGCTTCAATTTTAGCACTCATTTTGCTGGATCATGAT
Organism: Ceratina japonica; assembly: GCA_019453355.1. NCBI lineage: Eukaryota > Metazoa > Arthropoda > Insecta > Hymenoptera > Apidae > Ceratina > Ceratina japonica. The sequence goes on from SMSR01009912.1 coordinate 8,054, forward strand.
CAGAGCGATAAAATGAATCTCAAACTAAACATTAAAACGAGTTTTGTTTTGATGCCCTGAGAAATACAGAATCGAAAGCCATATTTTTGGCAAATTTATTGGTTAACATTGTGAGTCTATCGAAGTCTATCCCGTTAAACCACTGTAAATACTCTTCATGCGATATTCAAAGTGAGTGAACATGAAAAAATGATAGCAGATGAATTTACGTACCATGATAAAACTGTAGCCGATCCAGAGGCCGGACCAACCTAGTGGACATTCTGGAATGCTCAGTGATTGACTGTGCACTGCTAAAACGTTCGCTGGAACCTCGCAAACCACGCATCTACAAACAGAGGACAATAAATCATTTAGCAACATACACCCAGCGAGCCGACTAGCTATAATTCAAGGGAAATCATATGTGTAATTTTCTAACATTTGCTTCTCTAATCGCAAGTTATGTTAATAACGAATACGAATTTAATTAACAGTTTCGTCAGCGCTAATTGCTTGATTAACTTTTCATCAAAACACCCTGCTGGAAATAAAGTACGTCATTTTCGCGCGGAATAAAATTTCTCTTGGAAAATCATAGTTTGATGTACAAATTGCTATAGCGTCAAAAGTTTATCAATTATTTATATTTCGAATTACCTTCTAAACAAACTGAATATTTATTATTATTCCTTACTGATCTTTCATTGATCTAACTAATCATTTAATAACATTTATCTTAAATTAAAAAGAAAGAGCACAGTGATTGCAGTTCGAGTGTTCATTGTGACACAAAACAGATTCGTACTGGGAAAAAGCCTGTTCTTCAGAAAGAAACATATCCGTGCACTCGGTGTTCCTAGTTTATTTCATCGTTTTCGAGGAACGTACCTGGAGATGTACTCCTCTATCGCCGTCTCCTCAACAGGCATCATGGGAATTGGACTATTGGTCGACAGCCAGTAAGAACGATCGTTGCGGCTGGCGTAGTGGCAGACGTTGTTCACGTCGCAGAAGAGGAACGGCATCGTCGAGAACCTTCGTACGCACGAGCCGGCGTAACCTGTTTTACGATTATTTATTAATCAATGTTTCGCGAGCGGAAGGAAAAACGAGGCTGTCCAGAAGAATCGACGTATTACGCAGATAGCTTTATGTCATGTAATAATATGAACGTACAATACTAAGTCTTCGATACTTTCTTGATCTTCAAAACGAGAAAGAAATCCTGAACTTTCTAATTAATAAAATTTATCAATCATGAAGTTCAGGATTTCCATCGACGTTCATTTCGAGATGAAGTTGTAATTTATAAATAGGTTTACTATTTTAATCTCTGTGTATAGTTATGAGATTAGGATGTTTATTCATGGTACTTGCCTAAATCTTGCGAATGTGCTCTTTCATCGCCATCCGTCCACAGCAAGCTGTACCCTTCCCAGAGTTTGATGTGCCCAGCTTCGCAAACTGGCACCGATTGGCTTTGACTGTGCTTCACCAACAGGATACCAGTGAGGTAATCAGGCGCAACTTCACAGGGCAGTCCTGGTTCTCCTGCGGGACCCGGTATGCCCACAGGACCCTGAAGACCTGGTAGACCGGGTGAACCAACGGGTCCTGGCAAGCCTGGCAAGCCGACTGGTCCGGGAGGACCCGAAAGTCCTTGCGCACCCTTTACTCCGTCCAATCCCGGGAATCCTGGCGGTCCTGGAACTCCTTTCTCGCCTGGTAAACCTGGCGAGCCGGCTGGACCTACAGATCGAACAAATATTTGTAATATAAAGTTAACAGTCTTAGTTTTTTAATATTCCTGAAATTATTACGTTGTTACATACCAGGGAAACCGCGATCTCCTTTTGGTCCCATCGGTGGCTCGAGACAGTCTTCACCCTTGTCACCCTTCAGTCCAACGAATCCAATGGCACCCTTCAACCCATCTCGACCAGGGAATCCTCTGTCACCCTTTTCGCCAGGAAGACCAGGTGAGCCAGGGAAACNATATTAATGTTATTGCTTACGTAAGGACCACGTTCACCCTTTGGCCCTGTATNCATACATCACCTTTGTCACCCTTTTCACCAGTTTGTCCATCGTATCCTCTTTGTCCTATAAATTAAACAATGACGATTGATTCCCACTGATTTTAATGTACCGATCGATATAAATAATATAATCGTACACTCAATTGTCTTTTTCTAATTTGACATAAATTAAACGTAATAAATATATTTATTCCTATAGGAATGTATTAATTGAATCTTACCTGGCAATCCTGGTTCACCCTTTCCACCCTTTTCTCCAGGCCATGATATAGCTGGCTCTCCCTTCTCGCCTCTCTCACCAGATATCCCTGGCGGACCTACGAGTCCTGGTAATCCTTCCCGACCTGGCATGCCGGGGGGACCAGGGAGACCGGTATCACCTTTCTCGCCCTGCAGTCCAGGAGGACCATAAGGACCTTGATCTCCTTTATGTCCTGGCAAACCAGGCAATCCTTGCTCTCCTTTCTCTCCTGGCCGCCCTGGTAGTCCTTCGCGTCCGTGCTTTCCAGGCATTCCTGGCAGACCCTTCTCGCCCCTGACTGTCAATCCGGCAACTCCCGAAGGTCCACGGAGTCCCATTTCACCTTTCGCTCCCGGAAGACCAGGTGGGCCTGGATTTCCTACTAGACCTGGTGGACCCTGGTCTCCCTTCTCGCCGTCGTTTCCAACAAGCCCTTCCAATCCACGATCTCCCTTCTCTCCAGCAGAACCCGGGAGTCCTGGAATACCCGGTTCTCCTTTCTCGCCTTTAATAGCAACTGTTGGACCTGGTGGACCGCGATCACCTTTCTCTCCATACGCCCCAGCGATACCAGGAAGACCAACAGGACCTTTAAAAGACAATCGCGTATAATAAATTTCACATAAATAATTATTTATTTATTTATTTATTTATTTAATTCACGGGTAATTAACCCTTCTACATATTGAAGAGAGTGGAACAGAGCAGTAAAAAAAAGAAAAAAAAAGAAAAAGGGATATTATAACGACTGAGAAGCAAAAAAAGAACAAAGCTATCTTCTAATGACTTATTATTATAATTTTTATGTTATATATTATGTTTTATGAATTATAAAATGTATGAGTTTATAGAATGTCTTACCCGGAATACCACGATCTCCTTTGACACCGTTAAGCCCGGGACGTCCAGGAGCGCCCATTTCACCAGCCAAACCAGGGAATCCAGGTGGTCCAGGTGGACCGTTGTCGCCTCGTTCGCCCGGCAGTCCATCGATTCCAGGTGTTCCGGGTTCACCCGACGCACCAACAGGTCCCTAATCATTAATAACGTTTTCTTTAACGAATCATTCACAGAACATTATAGTCATAGTAATCAAAAAAACATACAATGTCTCCTTTAGTTCCAGTGAAACCACGAACTCCGGCGTCACCTTTCGGGCCTGGAAGACCTGGTATACCATCGCGACCTGGTAAACCGGATTCTCCTTTAGGACCAGGCAGTCCATCCCTACCGACGCAAGGCAGTCCGTTTTCTCCTTTCTCGCCGTCAACGCCGTCTCTTCCGGGAGGACCACGAGGACCACGAATGCCTGGCATTCCTGGCTCTCCCTTTTGCCCTTTCTCAGATACTTGTCCTGGTTCTCCTTTCGCACCCTGAGAAAAATTATTGTACATTATTGCATTGAAATTTTCACAAAAGTCTCTGTTACTCTTTTTTTTATAAATCTTGGTTTTCACAATCACTTCGATAGAAAAATAAGAAAAAAGAAAAGAAGAAAAATATAATTAAGAAGCTAAATTAAAAAAAAGCTATTAAAAAAAACTAAGAAAAATATAATTAAGAAGCAATTATTTAATGTGAAACATTTACCGATAAACCTGGTAGACCACGGTCACCCTTCAGTCCTTCGAATCCAGCAGGTCCAGGGAAACCCGGGGGTCCAATAGGACCTAGATCTCCCTTTTCTCCGGGCAATCCCATACGACCAGGTTTTCCTTCCATTCCAGGTATTCCAGGGAAGCCAGCCGAGCCTTTTTCGCCTCGCTCTCCCTTCATTCCCGGCGCACCTTCGCCACCAGGTCTTCCTTGCAGACCAGGAGGACCACGTCTTCCTGGATAACCTTTCGAGCCGTCGATACCCGGTTCGCCACGATCGCCTTTCGTTCCTGGGAATCCTGGAAGGCCAGGTCTACCAGAGGCTCCTGGTAATCCCGGTTCACCTGCAAGCAACGAATTTTAAACCTGATCATCTGAAAATTCGACGAGTAACTATGAAATAATTAATATTTGAGAATTCGGTACCTTTGGTTCCATCGATGCCAGGAGTTCCTGCCACACCAGGCGGTCCTGATGGTCCGACCGGACCGGTGTCTCCCTTTTCTCCCGGTGCCCCAGGCAAGCCACTTATTCCTGGAATACCGCCGTCACCCTTCTCTCCGGCAAATCCTGGAAGACCCGGGAAACCTACGGGACCGTCCTTCCCAGGTGGTCCGGGAAGGCCTTTCTCTCCTTTCTCTCCTGAAGGGCCTGGTAATCCTGGACTACCCTTCACCGATATTCCGGGTTCACCCTTGTCTCCCTTCGGGGCTGGGGCACCTGGGAATCCTCTAGGTCCTTCACGGCCAGGTTCTCCTGGGAAGCCCATGGGTCCCATGTCGCCCTTATCACCTCGAGGACCTGGTAATCCGCGCGGTCCGACTGGTCCCGGTGGGCCGATATCTCCTTGTGGTCCAGCAGGGCCCTACAATTTTGAAAATGTTATTAATTAGTAAGAAAAAATTATATCACGTGAAAATGAATTTGTATTCTTACCTGGAAACCTTGTAAACCTTTGTCACCGACTAATCCATCTCTTCCTGGTGGGCCTGGTTCTCCCTTTTCACCAGGAGTACCTCGGTCTCCCTTTTGACCCTCCTTAATTTCGAATGGTGGACATTCGCCTGTGTACAATCGAAATAACGATTTATTATATGAATGTATTTTAAAACAAGTGATTAATAATAATAATAATAATAATAATAATAATAGTAATGGAAGATGTATATTGAACACTAACCAGCATCTCCCTTTTGTCCATACAAGCCAGGTTCACCCTTCAAGCCAGGGAACCCAGCGCGACCTGGTTCTCCACGTTCTCCTTTTATACTAAGACCACTCATTCCCTTTTGGCCTGGAATACCTGGTCTTCCGGGAATACCATCTTGACCAGGGAAGCCACGATCTCCCTAAAAATAGTGCGAATAAAATTGAAAGTGAAACAAAGTGAAATTTTGGCAAATTACATGAAAATTGAAATATACAAGTCCATTAAATTCTAACTTACTGCAATACCCTTAGGACCCGGGAAACCTTCAAATCCCATAGCACCTTTCTCCCCAACAGGACCTACGGGCCCTGGTGGTCCAGGCCTTCCTGGTTCACCCCTTAAACCTTTCTCTCCTTTTTCGACTTTAAGCATGTTCCACGTCACTGTCGCCGGTGTACCAGGTTCTCCTTGAGGACCTGATACTCCAGGAAAGCCATCTTTTCCCTATTAGTCGAAGAAATCAATCGAATTAGTAATTGAAATGAGCTTCCAATAAAACAAAAGTTAATTTATGACTTTTCAAAAATATTGCAAAATATTTCAAGATCTCTTTAAATATAAGAAGCATAATAAATGTTTTTTATACCGGTGCTCCAGGTAATCCAATTTGTCCAGGCAGTCCGTCAGCTCCGGGCTCTCCAGGGAAACCTCGTTCTCCAGGCGGACCTCTTATACCGGGGAGTCCAGGGATACCGTCCAAACCTTTGTCGCCCTTAAGGCCAGGCAATCCCGGGAAGCAGTCTTGGCAACGTCCTCCTATTTCTCCTTTCTCACCAGGCGGCCCTGGATATCCCGGTGTACCGTCTTTTCCTGGAGTTCCCGGTTCTCCGGGCAGACCAGCTTGACCTGCTGGTCCTGGGATGCCGTCCAGGGAATCACCCGGGAAACCGCGCGAGCCCATATAACCACGTTCTCCCTTTTGACCTTTGTCACCTTTCAAACCAGATAACCCGTCCATTCCTTTAGGGCCCTGTATTAAAAGTCACAAATCGTCTCGTAGAATTTATGTTTACATCCAACAGTAATTTTAATAATAGTATAGACTTACCATGATGGACAATCCTTTTTCTCCTGGCAAACCTCGTGGACCTGGAGCTCCCGCAATACCATCGAATCCACGAGGACCTGTAGGTCCGGGGAATCCTGTGATTCCAGGTTCTCCCTTCTGTCCCTTATCTCCAGGCAATCCTTCGGGGCCAGGAATACCTGACTCGCCGGGACCACCGTGCGGACCTATAGGACCCCTTGGTCCCGGCTCTCCCGGATATCCATCTGAACCACGAGGTCCCTGGGGTCCCGGGAAACCTTGAGGACCTTTCGGACCTGGCGGACCTGGTGTACCTTTTCCACCCTAAACGTAACATTCAAAGCGAATCGTTAAATTAATTCTCTAAATAATTATCACATTTTATTAATACGTGAATTAGTGTCAATTAAGTGAGGAATAATTGTAGATATTAATACTCACTCCTGGCGGACCGGGAGGTCCACGCAATCCGGGAACACCCATAGACCCATCTCGACCCATGTCTCCTTTCAGGCCAGGCCGTCCAGGAAGACCGTCCAATCCATCGTAGCCCCGATCACCTTTGAACCCAGGGGGACCTGGTGGACCAGAGAAACCGTCCCTACCCTAGATAAAATTAACATCAAAATTTACTTCACGTACTTTACCTTATACTACAAAGTTAATTAAGTGATAAAGAAATGAACTTACACGTATACCCGGAGCACCTGGAAGACCCTTCTCTCCTTTTCCGCCCAGGACGCCAGGAATACCGTGATCTCCAATCAATCCTGGTTCTCCTTTCTGTCCGTCTGGCCCCGTGTCACCCTTACATATACGCGATATTCCCAAAATTAAACGATGTGCACAAATAAAATTTCTATAAGCTAGGAAATTATTCTGCTCGAAACTGCAATGACTAATAAAGTATACTACCTTGTCTCCTTTTTCTCCAGGTTCACCGGGTGATCCCTTTACTCCTTCTGGGCCTCCTTGGAACGGTATCTGAGGACCGTACGTTCCGGGAGGACCAGCTTCTCCCTTTTGGCCCTTGTCACCCATCGGTCCCTGGTATCCAAGACCCATCGAACCTTTCTCTCCTTTTGGTCCCGGAACACCAGGTGCACCCTAATTCCACGTTAAAAATCATTTTTTTTTTCTTATTTTCTCTAAACTAAGTACAAATTCTAAATTAATGTTATTGCTTACGTAAGGACCACGTTCACCCTTTGGCCCTGTATATCCTCGTTCTCCTTGAGATCCTGGTGGTCCTGGAGGTCCTCTCACGCCATCGATTCCCGGTTCTCCTTTCTGTCCGACAGGGAACATACCAGCGAACGCTGGCTGACCTTTGTCTCCCTTGTGACCCGGTGGACCACGGAAACCGCGNAACATTCAAAGCGAATCGTTAAATTAATTCTCTAAATAATTATCACATTTTATTAATACGTGAATTAGTGTCAATTAAGTGAGGAATAATTGTAGATATTAATACTCACTCCTGGCGGACCGGGAGGTCCACGCAATCCGGGAACACCCATAGACCCATCTCGACCCATGTCTCCTTTCAGGCCAGGCCGTCCAGGAAGACCGTCCAATCCATCGTAGCCCCGATCACCTTTGAACCCAGGGGGACCTGGTGGACCAGAGAAACCGTCCCTACCCTAGATAAAATTAACATCAAAATTTACTTCACGTACTTTACCTTATACTACAAAGTTAATTAAGTGATAAAGAAATGAACTTACACGTATACCCGGAGCACCTGGAAGACCCTTCTCTCCTTTTCCGCCCAGGACGCCAGGAATACCGTGATCTCCAATCAATCCTGGTTCTCCTTTCTGTCCGTCTGGCCCCGTGTCACCCTTACATATACGCGATATTCCCAAAATTAAACGATGTGCACAAATAAAATTTCTATAAGCTAGGAAATTATTCTGCTCGAAACTGCAATGACTAATAAAGTATACTACCTTGTCTCCTTTTTCTCCAGGTTCACCGGGTGATCCCTTTACTCCTTCTGGGCCTCCTTGGAACGGTATCTGAGGACCGTACGTTCCGGGAGGACCAGCTTCTCCCTTTTGGCCCTTGTCACCCATCGGTCCCTGGTATCCAAGACCCATCGAACCTTTCTCTCCTTTTGGTCCCGGAACACCAGGTGCACCCTAATTCCACGTTAAAAATCATTTTTTTTTTCTTATTTTCTCTAAACTAAGTACAAATTCTAAATTAATGTTATTGCTTACGTAAGGACCACGTTCACCCTTTGGCCCTGTATATCCTCGTTCTCCTTGAGATCCTGGTGGTCCTGGAGGTCCTCTCACGCCATCGATTCCCGGTTCTCCTTTCTGTCCGACAGGGAACATACCAGCGAACGCTGGCTGACCTTTGTCTCCCTTGTGACCCGGTGGACCACGGAAACCGCGTGGTCCTTGTTCTCCAGGATAACCACGCTGACCAGGTTCACCCTAAAATATAAACAATTTTAAGAATTATATTAAGAACTATAACACATTAATTTTAACAATATAAATACTCTTCCTCATTAATAAACAGTTTATACATGAAGAAGAAAACTGTTTTGCAGAAAATATGGAAATGTTTTACGAAAGCAAAATGTGTATTGTTTTTAAAGGGTAAGTGAAAGTTCAGTTCCATTTTCTAAATTGATAGTACGAATGTTTTATTTTAGATGATACTATCCAGTCTACTCAAAGCGGTATTGATATGAAACCTTTTTACGATGTACGTACATCTGTCCCGTTACAGCCATCGCGACCAGGAAGACCAGAAGCTCCTGGCATGCCAGGGTGTCCGGGAGTACCGGGAATACCGCGGAATCCTGGTATACCCATTTTACCCTAAAAATAGAAGATGAATATTTTATTATACGATGAATATAATTTTGTGTAAATGTATAAAAATTGAATACGTATGTATATAAGTTAAATGAAATTAAATACGTACAGTGTCGCCCTTCGGTCCACGTGAACCTTGAGGACCGGGATCGCCTTTGTCTCCTTTTGGACCTAACAAACCTTCTGTTCCAGGGAAACCTTGTTGACCCTTAGGACCCTGTGGTCCCATTACACCTGGTGGACCCTATACGAATAGATTTACAAAAATTGTATACAATTCGATTCTTCTTTATAATTACTTATAGTCTGAAAATCATTTGTATCATTCACTATTATATATAGATTATATGTTACAATTATATTATATTATTATATATTAAAAAATTCTTATTACGAAAGTTGTACTATATTAAGGGGGCCATAAAATGTTAGTAATATTTGTTCAAAAAGCACTTCAGATATGTCAAGGTTACCTCTACTTTCTTAAATTGCAATTTTTTTCATATCTCTAAAAATTTCGGAAATATTCAAGGTGGACATAGTGCCCCACCCTGTATATACGCTATTGATGCGAACGGGTTAAGCGCATCCTTACTCTAGATCCTTTCTCTGCAAAGCATTTCGGCACGCAACAGCCGGTTCCGTTACACTTCTGAGCGTATCCAGGCATCGGCACGACCGTATAGCTGCTCGGATAAGTGTCCGAGCCCCCGGCGGCGCCGAAACCACCTCCACCCCTCTGAGAGTAGCCGCGACTGCGAGGATCTAAGCGGTCATAATCGTCTCTAGATCCCAGACGTTTTTCATCGTCGGCATAAGGATCTCTAGAATCCTGTTCCCCTCTGCCTTCGCCACCGTAAGTATCCTCGTAACCTCGAGATCTTCCATAAGGATCGCCGGCTTCTCGACTGTAGGGATCAAGTGGGCCTTGTCCTTGTTCCTGTCCGTGGCTGTAGGATCCTCGATCCACGCCGCCTGAGGAGAGAAGATTACCCGTGCTAGATGGATCGAATAGACGCGACTATGGAACGGGGGATGAAAATGGATTGGAGTGCATTTGAATAGCGATCGCAAACGGGGATTAGGAAACAGTGGCGTTGTCCGATCAATGCAATTTTCCTTTGATAATCGAATTGCGAAATGATAATCCACGTGTTACTGACGGCACCAAATGGAATATTGATATCGGCCGATGGCGAATGAAGACTGTCAAAATTAAAACCGATTAATTCTCGTTTGCACAATTGAAATCAGCTAATAATCCTCGGATGAGGCTGTTCGATTACAAACGTTCTAAAATTTAGCATGACGTTTTCATGACGTATAATACGAATTAGGAAACGTAACATTTAAACTAGAATTTTTTTAATATCGAACTAATAGCATAAATTTTTAGGGGTGCTACAATATTAATCGATTTCTATGAAACTTTGTACGTGCAAAATTTTTTAAATATAAATTTAATTATTCGTTATATTCTAATTGTAAGAGCATCCCGTAGAAAATTGCATTGTTTCAATAATAAAAGTATGAATTTTAATAATAAAAAGTTATTCGCTTTTAGGAGATATTCGAATACGAGCAATTAAAAGATAATATTTAATAATTTCAATATTTTAAATAGTTAACAGTTTGAATATTTGGAAACGAATTCCAAATGACAACGTCCACATTCTGGGCGTCACAAATTTTACGCTTTCCTAAAATTCAATATTCTATTATCCTATTAAATTTCATGAAACACCATAAACTCGCGCGCGCGCAAATTACCGTCGGTGTTATCGATTAATAGAAACCTATTGCACAAGCCTAAAAAGACTGAAGATAAACGATCTCATTAATTAACAGGCTAAAATTAAATTTCAGTTTTATGAAGTTATAGCAAACTTCTAACGGTAAAAGAAGGACACGAGTATTAATCAAGAAGGAACGTTTGTAAATCATTTAAATTTATGGCTTCATTATTACTTTCATAGCCTCCAGAGTCATCGGTTCTACGTCCGTATTCATCGCCATCCGGATACCTGCTGTAAGGATCTTCGTAATTGGGGCCTTGATTATCTAAGTACCTCCTATCGGACTCCTCCATATCTGTGAATTTAGAGACGAAATACATATCGTTATTCTTCGACAACAAAATTTATAATAATAATGATTTGTGTAATATAATATTTATGATTTATAATAATAAGTAATGATAATTTATATCACAAATAATAATAAATAATATATAATATTCAATGATTAATAAAATCTTATAAAAATGTTACAGTAATTAGTTCGTAGTTCAATAGAAAACTAATTAGGTAACAGACGAACACGTTGGATGTTAGATACTAAAATCATGGATAGAGGAGCACAAAAATTTATTGTATACATATAGAGACATGCAATGTTGTAAGAAATAAATATAAATACCTCCTTCGTTCGTTACAAAGGGTCTCCATCGTGATGAAACGTTATAATCGTCGTCTGTACTATTCGGTTTGCCGATATCACCTCGTCCTAGTGGGACAACTGGTTGAGGATTCGACCATGATGAGTAATTATATTGCTAGAAAAAGAAAAACAAGAAATAAAGAAATCTTCTCTTGATTCCATAATCAAAGTTACTTAAAATAGTAATTGTATGTCCTTTTATCAATAGAATTAATTATTGTGATACGAAGGTACATGAAATATCGACAAAGATGTAGGAGCGATCTATAAACTACTTTACCGACGTGGTCCATCGATCATTGATCTTGTACGTACAATAGGTACATTGTGCAATAAATAAATCGATCACCCTTCCGGGGAAATTGATCTGTATTTTAAATGATTAATAGCTTTTATCAGACGAAAATAAAAAACTGTTTCCCTCGCCTCTGTAATATACGTACACAATATAAAATTATGAATAAACAATTTTTATGCTTTTCCCAAAGCAATTTATTCATTAATTTCAATTATTCGTGATTAATTTAAATCTTCAATATTTTTATGAATTGGAAGAATTTATTATAATAATCGTAGATAAGGCTTACAAGATTATTGGTTGTATAATAATTTAGTTATAAGTCCTATAGGAGAAAATAATTTTTAAGTAAACTGACGTGGAATTGAAATGAAACCTAGATTCGAGCGTCCACGCAGGAACGAAAAAAGCATAGGTAAGCGTCTGTATCAAATGCTTAGATAAAAAATGAAGAATGCTTTCAACCCGGGTCTTCTTACTCCATAAAATTTCTGAAGTTGCAACTTCAATTGTTGATACGTTATCAGTTATACTTCCTGCATGGAAGAGGACACGTCTGAGTTTAACATAAAAAATTTTTTCACAGAAACATAGTTTTCTTATTCTTATAATATATGAATATAAAAAAGTATCCATAAAATAGAGAAAATTGTAAACAAATGATAAATGAGAAAAAATGTGTAAAGAATAAAATGTCTCTCAGTAAAGTAGAAATCAATTAGGAGCCCGATTCAGTGCTGCTCCACGTTCAGCATAATATACCACAGATTAGCTCGATTCAGCTGATGCGTCATCGTGTTCGCAGAAAGTCATTGTCTTGCCCTCGTTTTCACGTTTTATTCTTTTTACATTTCGGGATGGCACGCACTGGCAGGAAACGCGGGGAGATAGCGCTTGGTCGTTATCGTTTCGAAACGATGCGGCACCGCGCCGCGTCTCTGCTCCGTTTCTGTTTCCTTAGCCAGCTTCGGTCGCGCGGGCGCGTGTTCCAGGCTCTCCCTCGAAAAAGTTGAATGAAAATACGGGCTTTATCGGGACGGAAGATACGATCCGTGTCACGGCGACGCGATACGTTCGAGAAACGTCGACGAAAGGAATAAGTAAACAAGTTCGGAAAAAGCTCGCGCAAATCCGTCGGCAAAAATATTTGAGCCAAATTGAATTTCGTATAATTGCAACGGTAAAAATCTTTTAAGCTAATTGACGCACGTAATTAAATCGAGTTTCGACGGACGTCCGAGGAGTCGCAATTACGCGAAAACCTTTTTCGACGTCTGATTAATTTTTCATTACGCACCGTTGCATAAGCATTAATTAATACCCTCATTAAATATCGCCGGCAGTTACTCCGAAACCGTGCCCACGGCGATACAATGTTAAAACGTTTTAATTGTTCATTACCGTTCCCCCCGTCTCCCTAATTGACGTGTAATTTTTTCAAATCTTCTCAAAGCTCGCTGATAGCATGATAATTCGCGGCGACCTCGCGACGAGTTAAACGCGAAACAGATTTACTGACATCACTGCTGAAAACGTACGCGAGGTCGCATTTCCTTTTATCCGTCGCCGCAGGAACGAAGACGTTCCTCCAGCCAATTCCTTATCTCTATTATAAATCAATTAACTTAGTTTCGGTTACATTACGATAACACGCGTGTTTCTACGAGATCCCGCTAATAGGCTAAACAAACGGGGACAGAATTCTATTACCGTGGATTTGCTAATGCAAGATACATAGAAGATTAGAACTTTATAAGAGACAAGTAAAATATTGATAGAAATCTGGAATGAAATAAAACTATGAATATATATATATATACGAAAGCACAGAGAGATGAATCGATGTTACTCTGGTATTATAATAATGCACCTATTTCCACACAATGAATCATACGCATTACGCAGCTCCCGCAGCGTGAAATTAATTCATTCAGCTTTGATCAAGCAAGAAATATTAATTACAATATTACTATGAATGCAGATAAGTAGATTGGAGTCGTAAATGTCTTGTTTTAAATATCTGTTACTACGACTTCGCGTAGTTTTGCTACGTCCGAGGCTTTCAACGAAATTAATATGCCAGTTTAGCTTATCTTCTTCAATTCAAGATATAATACCAACATTGTACTTAACGTTGTACGCGTAACTGCTTTTTCCTACGATCTACTTATGCACGTTGGAACCATTTTCTTCAAACAATCCAATTTTCTTGTCCCAGTTACTGCAACCATCTTCCAATGGTTTAAAAATTGTTTCTCTTATCAGAGATCTGATAAGAGATCTATAATTCTGTGATGTAATAAATGTGTTTCAAGAAGTGTACCAGAAAATTGATGTATATGCATGTACTCCTACGAGGCATCGCGGAACGGAATTATTACCAGCGATGTACGACTCTGACTTTCGACATTTACAAAAACGATTCCAATCTAGAGAACGCGGCCATTTTGTTCAACGAAGCAGCAACGCGCATTCATAAACACCATATGTCCTAACGCACGTTCATATCAAACAACAAAACTCCTCTCATTTGCTTTTTAACATCTATTACATGTGGTATTAACATCATTCTCATGTGGCATTTCATGGTTTTTTAATACAATTTCTAAAATTCAATTGTTTAATGTTAATCAGTTTCAAAAGACACCTTCTGGAATTTTTGCTTAAATTTAAATTAAATTTATTATTTTTAGCTTAATACTTTTTTCTCAATTAAATTTTTAATTTTTTCTACACTGGTTGTTAAATTAATTAATGAAATCGAAGAAAAACGATTAAACTATAATGATAATAATTTTAGACGAAAATTTCAGATGTCTTTTAACACCTTCCACAGAAATAGAAAATTGTATGTTTTACAGTGTAATAACATGAACATGTTACTGTTTTTATCTGAGAATCTAAATACTGACCGATGACGTTTATACACTTGAGATTTGGGAAATTTTACTGGAAAATTATAAGACAGCATATTATAAGTTTTGGACGATGAAGTATACTTCAAGTATAGAAGGAATCTAACGATTAGGTAGACACGTGGAACGCGATAAAACTTGCCTGCTCAGCTCGAGATTGTTAGCATTCTGTGAAGTAATCTGCATAGTACGCGAAACAGCATACTTCTTAATTGCGATATAGTGCAATTCGCAGCATCACTGCCGTCACGACTTCGACAATCATTAAGATATTACTTTAATTACAGTGCGTCTGGCTGTTCAATATTATCACTCAAGAACAAAGCTAATGTAATCGAACGCCCACGTGGCACTTCCTTCTCTACACTTCAGTTTTCCTGGAAGTGCGCACAAGGACGTGACCGTAATTGCTTCATTAACGCGTTTTCAAAACATTTTCTATGAATTCAGAGAATTTTTAGTTCAACTTCAAGGGGCTATACCAGTATGACACTTGACAAAAATATCATTAAAATTCCAAGGTCAGATCTCAGCCATCTAAAGAGATCATTTTATCATGAAGAAGCAAATACATCCCTAAAATTAACAAATATTCGATGGAATACTTTTTTTCAAAAAAATTCTTGAAAATTACCTAAATTTTGAGTGGTCATACTGGTACAGCACCTTAAAGAATACCTTGATTAGACAGAATAATTTATATACACAAAGTATAATTAATGGAATTCATAGACTTGGCTTTACGAACAGTAAACATTATCCCTTCGTGTACGACAGTGTCATGTGTCTTACAGGCTCGTTGCCTCAGCGTTTCATCAACGACTTACAAGTGTTTCGCCGCTAATTAGCAGGCTCTGTCTATGAAACGACAACGACTACCCGTAATCACAATTTCGCCCGACGCGATTTATCTACCGAGCTATACCGTCTTCAAGAGCGTTTAACGTGCAATTGAGTCCGCGATCATCATTAATCCTGTCGCTCCGTAAAACCCGTTCCTCCGACTAAACACTTTCGCCGGGACGTAAGTCGCGTGCAGCTCGCGAAACAATTTTTCAGGTTTCACGCGTCGCCGAACATGTGCACGGAACCTCGAAATCCGCGCAATGGTACCGTTCCAAAAGGAAACGAAAGAGAAGAACGTTACCGTGTATCTTGGCGAGCGCATCCGAAAGAACCGAAAAGTGCATCGGTTCGTGTAATCGTAAATTGAACACGAATGACCATTCTTGACTTTACGAAATTCTTCTACGATTTAAAACTACATTTAAATGTTACATTCGCACTAAAATTGTCGAAGGTATTGAGTTTTGAGCATTGAGTATAGAATATTGAGTACTAAATATTAAATATTGAGTCTGGAGTTCGAAGTTTTGAGCATTGAGTACTGAATGTTGACTATTGAATCTTGAATATTAAGTATTTGAGTATTGAGTACTGAGTATTGAGTATTACGTAGTTGCTATAGAATTTTAACGAGACCATAATTATATCTGGTTGAAGAGAGTACAATTCGCGATAACGGTTACCCTCGCTGTTTATATTACATGATGTCACTTCTCTTTGATATGAGGAGTATGGTGTTCAATCAACGTAATAAGCAGCATAAGTGTTCATGATTTAACTAAGAATTTCTAGCTTAATTCGATTCTGAAACGGAGCTGGCAATCTCTTGGCGCAAGAAAACCTCGGCGCGGGGAGGAGGAGGAAGCCGATGGAGGAACGATTAACTTCGCCAGACGACGGNATCTGAGAATTTAAATACTGACCGATGACGTTTATACACTTGAGATTTGGGAAATTTTACTGGAAAATTATAAGACAGCATATTATAAGTTTTGGACGATGAAGTATACTTCAAGTATAGAAGGAATCTAACGATTAGGTAGACACGTGGAACGCGATAAAACTTGCCTGCTCAGCTCGAGATTGTTAGCATTCTGTGAAGTAATCTGCATAGTACGCGAAACAGCATACTTCTTAATTGCGATATAGTGCAATTCGCAGCATCACTGCCGTCACGACTTCGACAATCATTAAGATATTACTTTAATTACAGTGCGTCTGGCTGTTCAATATTATCACTCAAGAACAAAGCTAATGTAATCGAACGCCCACGTGGCACTTCCTTCTCTACACTTCAGTTTTCCTGGAAGTGCGCACAAGGACGTGACCGTAATTGCTTCATTAACGCGTTTTCAAAACATTTTCTATGAATTCAGAGAATTTTTAGTTCAACTTCAAGGGGCTATACCAGTATGACACTTGACAAAAATATCATTAAAATTCCAAGGTCAGATCTCAGCCATCTAAAGAGATCATTTTATCATGAAGAAGCAAATACATCCCTAAAATTAACAAATATTCGATGGAATACTTTTTTTCAAAAAAATTCTTGAAAATTACCTAAATTTTGAGTGGTCATACTGGTACAGCACCTTAAAGAATACCTTGATTAGACAGAATAATTTATATACACAAAGTATAATTAATGGAATTCATAGACTTGGCTTTACGAACAGTAAACATTATCCCTTCGTGTACGACAGTGTCATGTGTCTTACAGGCTCGTTGCCTCAGCGTTTCATCAACGACTTACAAGTGTTTCGCCGCTAATTAGCAGGCTCTGTCTATGAAACGACAACGACTACCCGTAATCACAATTTCGCCCGACGCGATTTATCTACCGAGCTATACCGTCTTCAAGAGCGTTTAACGTGCAATTGAGTCCGCGATCATCATTAATCCTGTCGCTCCGTAAAACCCGTTCCTCCGACTAAACACTTTCGCCGGGACGTAAGTCGCGTGCAGCTCGCGAAACAATTTTTCAGGTTTCACGCGTCGCCGAACATGTGCACGGAACCTCGAAATCCGCGCAATGGTACCGTTCCAAAAGGAAACGAAAGAGAAGAACGTTACCGTGTATCTTGGCGAGCGCATCCGAAAGAACCGAAAAGTGCATCGGTTCGTGTAATCGTAAATTGAACACGAATGACCATTCTTGACTTTACGAAATTCTTCTACGATTTAAAACTACATTTAAATGTTACATTCGCACTAAAATTGTCGAAGGTATTGAGTTTTGAGCATTGAGTATAGAATATTGAGTACTAAATATTAAATATTGAGTCTGGAGTTCGAAGTTTTGAGCATTGAGTACTGAATGTTGACTATTGAATCTTGAATATTAAGTATTTGAGTATTGAGTACTGAGTATTGAGTATTACGTAGTTGCTATAGAATTTTAACGAGACCATAATTATATCTGGTTGAAGAGAGTACAATTCGCGATAACGGTTACCCTCGCTGTTTATATTACATGATGTCACTTCTCTTTGATATGAGGAGTATGGTGTTCAATCAACGTAATAAGCAGCATAAGTGTTCATGATTTAACTAAGAATTTCTAGCTTAATTCGATTCTGAAACGGAGCTGGCAATCTCTTGGCGCAAGAAAACCTCGGCGCGGGGAGGAGGAGGAAGCCGATGGAGGAACGATTAACTTCGCCAGACGACGGTAATCAAGCCGCGGTTAATTCTGAACTATTTTCAATAGTGACTAAGCTGGCTTCGCGTGCCCGTAGGCACGGCGGCGCGCGAGTACGTACCGTGGCGTAATAAAATTACATAGAACGCGGTTACGATGCTGTATGTACCGTACGCTGTAGGCGGACTGGTCACTAACAGACGACTGCCCTATTTCGAATTTAACACCTTTCCGTTGTTGGTCGACGCGAATTCGTGGCGACTATCCTGTACTTTAGCGGGATTAGGAATACGTAAAAAATGATCCTTCCCAAATTTGTGGCGACTGTCCTATACTAACTTTTGTGAGATTAGGGATATGTAAAAAAATGATCCTTCCCAATCTTTTCTTGTCAACAGAGGAAAACAAGACTCTGAAGACCCAAGTTGAATTTTGGTCCCTACTTCAATTTGTTGAATAAGATATTTGTTGTTTTGTAATTAAATAAATTAAAGTAGTATTGCAATTGAATTTCAATAATAAATTATTTATTATTTTAAAAATGACAGTATGTAATGAATGTAAATAACATGTAACCAGAATAACAAGAATTACTTTTGTTTCAATTGTCTCAACAATGAAGAATAACAAGCTTCTTTTCTACCCATTTTAATACTTTCAAATTTAACATTCCTACTTAATATTTATATAGAATTAAATATTTCTATTTAATACTTATATAAAATAAAATATTCCCATTCAATATTCATATAAAATTAAATATTTATATATTACATGTATAAGCCAGCACCACGCGCCAAAAATCAATCGTTGTAGGGAAACCGATAAATAAATCTATACAACAGAATGAAGTCGTACGACGCTGAATCGGAGAACGATTGTTGATATAGTTACTCGAAATTGTATCGCGCAGGATTCGATTTCTCGAAACGGTTTGTACAAACCGTAATGCATTCTACAATATGGTTTGCAGCGTATCGAGTTACTGGTTTCTCGCTGAAGCAAATTGGGAAAATTGTATCAATTACCAGTAACTACGGATAACTCGAACGATCAAATTCATCTTCAATTGCTTGAATTACTTGAACTACATCAGCAGAATTGAGCTTTCTACAGTCCGGAAATTAATATACGCAAATGCAAGCTAATATAATTGTACGTATATATTAACGAAACCTAATCATATTTTTATTCATTCCTTTCGATAGATTCAATATCCTCCTCTATGTAATTCACAAATAAAATCAATTAGCTATAATGACAGTTTTCAACGAACAGAGTCAAGCGTTAACGATTTCCTTTTAATTCCTGAAACGATTTCTAACGGCGGACCGGCAGAGACGTTCAAAGTCCCACGCCTCGCGGTGGAACGCAGAAAATAACGACGACGCGATGCTCCCGATGATCTAATCGCGCGGGCAATCGAGAAGCTTGCGCGAGCCGCGCGCGTTACGCCAGCCAGTGTTCCGCCGACCTTCGCCGGAGCTTTTTCGCCCTCGCGTTCAGTTCTCCGACGCGCGGCGCGGACGCCGAAGCGGCGGAGGAACGGGACGGAGCAAAAGGAGGACGGAATCGCACGCGCCACGAAACGCGATCCAGTCGCCTTTTGGCCGAATGCTGCGGCGTATGCACGTGGATCGCGTGGCTCGAACGCACCGCCGCGTAATCGATGAATGAACCGATCGCCCGTCGATCTTCCCGTTCGCTCGAACGCCGCTCGAGTTAGAATTATAGCAAAGAGGATTTTGATAATAAAGAATTAATCTAGTATTATTAGTATTTTTATGCAAAATCGTCTTTGCTGTGACATTAAAATTATAGCAAAGAGGATTTTGGTAATAAAAAATTAATCTAGTATTGTTAGTATTTTTATGCAAAATCGTCTTTGCTGTGACATTAAAATTATAGCAAAGAGGATTTTGGTAATAAGAAATTAATCTAGTATTGTTAGTATTTTTATGCAAAATCGTCTTTGCTGTGACTATTTATCTACAAAATGATTTGATAATAAAGATTTTACATACCCCACTGACTATCCCGGTCAGGAAGACTGCGGACGCGACGAGCCTGTAACAAACGTTCCATCAAATTATTAAATAATATTAAAAATTAGTAGACTTCAGGCGAAATGACTGTCATTAAATCTTATCAGTTTTGAAATGGAGACACATAGATATAGTAGATGACCCAATTTCTGTTCACGTAATCACTTCTACTTACTTCCTTTTTTTATATACCATAATTATAAACCAGTAGAAATTGTTAGATGAAATAGCGACAATTATTATAATTGGATATTTGAAATCAAGTCAATCTCTCTTCAAATATATTTAGTTTATTTTCTTTCAAACTGACAGTTCATGCAAGAAAAGGGAACGATTGCGAAGATACGAAAACGTACAGGAATTACATTCCACGTCACGAAATTTTGTTCACCATCAACGCGTCGATTTTCGCACTGAAATAACTGTTCACATTGGCATGCGTGAAACGCGAGACGGTTCGTAGTCAGAAGGATAATAGACCAGGCATAAACGCGCACAGGTACCGTCCTTGAAACGCGGTCCTTAACGGAGGGGGCGAAAGTGCACCCTCAGTCATTGAATACTTGTGGCGCGTGCAGCAGAGGAGAACACGCGCTGAGAGGTCCCCCGAAAAAAGTAAAGGACCTGCCGAGAGTGGAACGAGTGCGGACACGAGGGAACCAGACGCTGTCCGAAAAAACGGAGAACCCGGCCGAGACGAGAGTAGCAGAAGCGTGTCATTCCGGCAGCCCGTCAGATTCGACCGCGGAAGGATACGTGGACGTCGGTCCCGCGGCACGTTGTCGGTAGGGAACACAACGCGGGACATGTTCACCGGGAACGCACGTGTCCGCGCAATATAGAGAACGTTGACGTAACAACAGGTTGACGAACCAGGGGCTACGTTACCGAGAAGGGAAACCAAGAAGAATAAGAACGGACGGCAGGGAGTAAAAAGGAACGGGAAGAAGAAGAAGAAGACGAAGAAGAAGAAGAAGAAGAAGCGGTAGAAGCGAGCGAGGTATTAAAAGGGAAAAGTAAGATGAATTGGAACTCACCGCAATCCCAACCGGGTCATTTCGACCTCCCTATTCCGCGATGGGTCTAGGGAGCCGAGAAGCACAGGCTAACACGAGCACCACCGCACGGACAGGCAGTCACAAAATATCGCGGGGAACCCGGCACCGAGTAGACGTGGTGTGCGGACCGTCCCATCCAGGGAGGGCTCTGAATGAACGTCGGGTGGAGGGAAGGAAGGTGGAGGCGTCCCACCGAGCCACGCCAGCTAGAATTCCTCCGCCGAAAGGAATCGGTAGAGAGAGGCTTCTCTCCTCGGTACCGTGAGAGCTCGTGTGTGCTCTCGCGCGGTGCCCGCGGTCTCCGTGTTGCCTCCCCCGCTGTCTCTCTTCTTCCTCTTCCTCGCTCTCCCTCTTCCCGTCGGGGCTCGCCACGCTCGAACAGAGAATCGAACTCTCCAGTCTGCCTTCGCCAACTGCGGGACCAGAAGATACCAGCCGGCAGGGCGCAAGAAGGAAGGAAGGACAGAGGGAGAATCCGAAAGAACGAGGAAGGGAGTAAGGGAAGAAGAGTGTTGCTGGAGAGGGAAGTGTCGAGGAGGCAGGGAAGAAGAGGAAGCTAAGCAGAAGAGGAAGAAGTAGGAGGGAAGCTCCAGGAGGAAGGAGGCGGCGGAGGAACGCCGGCGGAGGAGGAGGAGGAGAAGAGGATTGCTGACCGGGTCGAGGCGAGCTCGGTCGCGCGTCGCGCCGAGGACTGTTCCACGGTCTCAACCGATGTCGATCTCGGCTGTGCAAGTCTCCGGCTACGATCTGAACCGCGGACCCGAGCGGCGAGAGTAACACCGGGGAAGGAAACGAAGAGGGGGAGGATCGCTGCTACCCGCCAGCCGTTCCCGCTGATGCGCTCGGACGCGCAAGGATACAGCTTCGGAGGAAGAGGAGAAGAGAGAAGAGCGCGCCTCCTCCACCGCCGACTCTAGGCCTGTCTGGCTGTACGACCGATCGGGAGGACGGGCCAACCGGGCCGTCTGTCTGGCCCTTCGACACGCGCTGCGCTGCGTCGACAGGCTGGCCGACCAGCCGCCGCCGCATCGTTTTCCAACCACGACGTCTCCTAGCCACGCACTGCAGAGAAGCAGCTCGGGCAAAAGTGTACAACGGACTGGAATAGCCCGATCGGCGCGTCGGGTGTATTTTAAGGGCTGTTGGACCGCGGCGGTAACCGACAGGTAGACCAGGAAAACGTGGAACGAACGAACGAAGAAGGAGGAGGAGGAGGAGGAGAAGCTCGGGGCACAATGCGGCGTAGGGCCGCGGGAACGTCAACCAGCGCAGCCCGCGGGTTACCTACGCTCCCGGACGTCCTGCGAATCAGCTGCGTCCTTGCCCTACTGGTCGTCACGTGGATACCGGTCACCCAGGCTGTGGTGAGTCCTTGAAATATACCGCTTCTGTATATTACCGTAACACGCTCGTGGCCGAAGGGCTAAACCGACCCTCGCGGCTCTCTTCCGTCGGGCTCCCGGATTTCCTACGAATCCCGCGGCTGACGTAACGAAACAGTGTTCACCGGTCTCGCGTCGCTCCGTTTCGCCGTTTGATCGTTTAACGCGCGCGGCTGTACTAGCTCGGAAGGAGAAAGATGAAACGAATTAATGTCGATTTCGCTAAAGTGTCATTTGTCTAGTGGTGTTACGAGACACGTGCGTTCTCATTCGTTCCTTCCGGCGAATGTCTCGTTTTAATCGCTCGCTGACCGATAGAAATGCCGTTCGGGAATGAATGAACTGAAAATGAATGTAACTATAACGCAATGCCGATTCATTGACCTACCGGTTTATTTAGCCGCGCGATTACGTAAGAAGGCGGCTGGTACAGAGAGAGAGAGAGAGGGAAGTATCCAAGAAAATGATTGCATGCTTTTATTGCTTAGAAGCAAATGGGGAACGTCTCTCTGTTTCATCGATATAATCGCATGATTTTTTAACCGATTTTTTCGCGCCGAGACCTAGAATCTAGAAAGTCGATCATAGTACGTGGGTTCGCTGGTTTATGAACGTAGGTGAGGACAATTTACCCGCGAGACGACGTAATTTTGCTAGCCGGCATTTGAAGCCAGACTTACTTACGTCGGCTGGATCGGTTTTTGGAACGTGAACACGCCGCGCCGCGGCGGGGATTCGCGTGGCACATGCGCGTGGGAACGTCGCATGCGCCGCGCGCCGATCTACGATCGATCCCTCGATCGCGTGGCGAACTACTTCGCTCCAGAAATTGGACACGCCTCATTTATTGCTTGGACAATATCACTTTGAACGGAATGATACGTTTTATTGAGTAGTACCGATACTACGTACCGATTTTTATTGGAAACTTAAAAGAGCTTTTAAGTTTTTATCGATCTTTAAATAGAAACAATTATGAAACATTAGAATTTTAACAGCTATTAGGTATTAGATTAATAAAACGTTGTGCACAATTTTAGAAAGTTTGCAAGGCTGTTAAAAAAGTTATTATGTCTCGAATTGCTGAATGATAATATTTTGATTTCATTTATAAACAAAATATAGAGAATATAAAAATTATAAATTATTTTAGTTAATCCAGCTTTTATTCTTAGAGAGACAGAGTGTGTCTGTGTGTTTGTACATTATTCACTTTGAGATGATAATATAATGTGATATAATGGATGATTCAGAATGTATTGATGAAATATTCTCTCTCTTCTTGGGAAAATGCACGCATCGCTTGGATTTCATTGCTACGTGCTAATATTTTTACGTTAGCGTGATATTTCGTGCAAACAGACTAGAAACGGGCTGAATTACAGTGACTGACGGCCAGTATAAATGTTGACCGTGCAGTTAATTCCTAAATACGCTAAAAATATAGGTCGTATTATCTCAGCGTGTGCGGTTTCGTTTCACTGTTTGCAGAGATGTTACTTTATTAACGCTTCCGTGAAATCGTTCTCGTAATCCGACAGCGTCATACAGATTTCTTTGATCCAAGGAAACTGAGTTTCCTTTCTCAATGAGACTTAACTGTCCCCATTACTCTTCATGAAACGGTCTAAGAATCTACACTTTTTTTAAACACTTTAGCTTCTCCCATTTATGAATTACGGAAAATTTACTCGGATATATGTTAATTCTCGGATTTCATAAAAATAACATAACTGAGTCATATTTACAGTATATGTGTGTCTCGGTTATACACGAGACTGTGAGTGGTATACATAACTGTAGTTCACGTGTAGCTCGTGTATGATGTCACAAACCGTTAAAAGCGTTTATCTCGAAAGTGGAGGTTACACATGAATAATGCATAGGAAGATATTTTTACAATTGCACACAGATTTACGCAATAACGTAGCCCTATTACGTAATCAATTCGCGGTTCGCTTGTAATAAATAATCAATTGCTCTTCTCGTTTATCAGTGACAAGATCTTAAGGCAGCTCCCAAGTAAAGAAAATAACGCTAAGAAAATTCTGAAACGTCTCTTACGAATTTGTACATGGATAAAAAATATCCATACAAATTTTGAGAAGGCAAGGATCTCATTAACACGTGTTCATATGGAAAGTAAAAAATCTTTTCCATGAGAATAGACATTGTATTGGGTTGGCAAGAAACTGATTTTAGTTTTTCACTAATTATTTTCAAATATTTTCTATACGATATGCATTATTTTTATAAAAATGTAATAATAGAAAGTAATTTCACAGATATAACTGCATCTTTCATATATTTAGCTACCGCGTCATAGCCTTGTATGTATACTTGCCTTTACAGATCGTATAACGTGTGTGCAAAAGTAGTTATTAAAAGCACAAGTACCAGTGACGTCAACGCCGTGCGCCAGCGGTGTTAGAAATAATTGAATTTGGAAACACAAAGCCATTCCCTGGGAAGCGTGTCGAATAATCGGAAACGATTCTCAAAACATAATTCTTTCGTTAATAAACCGACGACGGTTTATTTCCCCTTTTATGTATTTGTATTTAAAGATTTATCAGTACGGAGCGCGATTCGTGCAGCTGCACTTGCGCCACTCTCAAGTTCCTTAATTATCTCATATTTAGTTTCTATAATTAGCGCTGCGTGTTTCCGTACTGATCATGCTATGACGTTCCATGGGGGAGATCCATTGTTCGATTC
The DNA here is from genome assembly GCA_019453355.1 of Ceratina japonica. Lineage (NCBI taxonomy): Eukaryota > Metazoa > Arthropoda > Insecta > Hymenoptera > Apidae > Ceratina > Ceratina japonica. Next base: position 33,328 of record SMSR01009912.1, read on the forward strand.
ATTCGAATAAATTGCTCGTGTGCAAACGATTCCGCATTTTATTACAATTCAATCACATTCATTCAAATATAATTCAATAGAACAGTAAATGTTTATAAAAATATTTAGAGAATATAGGAACTAAAAATCATTTCAGAAAAATAAGTACCATTTTTAAAGAATTGAATAATTGCACATCAATTTTTTTTATTTCTCACACTTATGTACTTTCTGTTAGATAAATACTTTTTATATAAAACAACGCCACCCTGTCATATAAATAATTAAAAGGCAATGACACTGGGTACCTGTTCCTTGATGTCAGTTGTATCTTCGGGCGTCTCGTTGAATTCACCCGGTAAACAAGCGCCGAAGGTAGGCGATTTCGACGCCTGAGCCAAAGAGTACACGTCCTTCGCCCAGGCATAAAGGTGTCGGCGCGTTTGGGTGACGGTAGTAACGGGGATAAAGAATTAAATACATAAACGCTCAGAAGAAGGTTCACGCGTTTTTGCCATCTTACGGACCGCCGACGGTGACGGTCATTGAAGATCGTGAGAAATCGTAAGAAGGGAGTCACGTTTCGGCTCTCCGTCATCGGCCAGGAAACGTTATTGATCGACGTGACAATGAAAATGTATAAATCTGTCCTCTGATCATTGTGCCCTCCGCTTTCATCAAGGAATGCTAGACTACAAGAATTTAAGCATGAATAAGCTTGTGGAATGCCTTTCTTGCTTCTTCGCTATTGTTGCGTTAGAAAATATGTTTTGACACTGTAATAATTTTGATAGAACGACAAATTTTTGAAGATTAATCTTAAATTAAATTAATAAGTGTATCACACACACATTATAATCAGATGCATTAATTTTAATTATTTTATTAAGCAGATCATATAATATAATATACATATTGAACAATTTATTAACTATAAATATTGTTATGAAGATTATCTGGTGTCAAAGCACGTGCGACGAGATTATACGGTATTATAAGTAACGTATAGTGGTACTGTCAAGGTAGACATAATGAAAGACTGTGTTACCTTCACTAAACGAGAAAGCTTGCATCCGAGACACGCGATGCAGCTCTCGTTAAACATTCGTTTACGTGGGTCGTTATTACTAAATTATGCATGAGCTGAAGATACTTTGTTGGCTACTTCATAACAAATAATAATTTCCTTTTAAAAGGTAGAATATTGAAATCAATTATAGTGAAATTGCACTCCATATAATTATACTGTATATTGAAATTGCTCTGCATATAATTAGTCTGCATATTGAAACTGCAATGTATATTGAAATTGCACTGCATATAATTATGTATACTACATGTTGAAATTAGTGTGACGACTTATAGACTATAGGTACTTAGACTTCAGGAAATCAATTTTAAGATTTTTCTTCAATTACCCCTTAAAGGGATAAAAAAGTGTAAAATACATATTTACCAAATCCTCAATTCTTTGAAATTCCATGATTTCATTTTTGTTCATGAAATATTTCTTCTAATTTCTAAAAATTTTCAATTTTATAAACACGTGTACATTTGATAATTAATCCAGGGAAAACGACGAGGGATGCTCTCCGAATATAATAGAACTCATTATTAAAATTTTGAAGCGAAAGAAACTTTGCATTCAATACCTGAGTTACGCATTGTTTCGACGGAAGTATTGAAGAAAAAATTGGACATTTCCGTCGGACAATATTATGAAATAATTCACAACTTCGTGGCCGTTATCTGTGCTTCTGTTGCTCGGTAGGAAGAGTCTGTCCCCGATAACGATAAACTTTTCCTGTTGTTGCCGCGTGGAGACAATCGCCACGCGAGGATGCACAACTCATTTGGTGCTTCCTCGTGGCATGAAACCCTGTATTTGACAAGATAAAAATTTGCGTACCATCGCATTCGCGGACACTCGCGTCGCGACGCCATCCCATGTCCTGGTTCGTTTTAATCGAGCCACAAAAACTTATCTCGCGCTTCTCTTAATCGAAGGGATTCAACCTCTCTTTTCTCCCATAACGATTACTCAATATTTGAAATACGTTCGGTTATTCTCAAATTCTCCTAACGACTCCAGCTAATCAAAGTAACAAATGTAACAATGAATCATTGGTATAGGATGTTAAATGCTCTGCTTAATTAAAAAGTGGAAGAAAATTATATTAAATAAGGAATTCAGTATAAAAATTGAACTATATACAATTTATTTGTATATTATTGAGTTCTTAGAGTAATTGTATATTGAATTTATTGTACAGATTATGTACATTTCTGTCAGTATGAAATTTATTGAATTGTACAAAATTTATG
>SMSR01009917.1:15623-30314 GCA_019453355.1 Ceratina japonica
AAAAAAAAAAAACTGATACATGTCCTTTAGTTAGGGGAGTCAGAAGGCACTACTAGTTTTTTAATGTGTGGGTGTTTTCAAGGTTATTTCAAGGATAGCCTGTCTTTTTTTTATCAATAACCCATATTTTTAATTTCGGAATCACATTTTACCTAAAAAGACGCATAACTTTTGTTTGAAATATTTTTTTGTAGGTTCAATAGTTCTTAAGATATGAATGGAAACATCTTTTAAAATATAATGGGCCTCTTGTAATTTTTAGACAATATTCTAGTAATAGCTATTAACAACATATCTATTTTCCAAAGAAATCTATGTATAATCAACTATCAACGTTGTAAACCAAAACGTTCGGTTTATGACGATTTTCTTATATTTAGTACGATGTCTTAAAAAGTCGCAACTTTGTGAACTTATATGTATTTCGAGTTTGGTGAAATTAGGACTTCTAATATTTGAATATGTTATTTATAACAGTAAATTTATTTATTTATGACATTTCCTAAAGTTGTAACAGTAAATAATTTATTTATATAATAACATTTCCTAAAGTTATAACAGTAAATAATTTATTTCTAACATTTCCTAAAGCTACAACAGTAAATAATTTATTTCTAACATTTCCTAAACTTATAACAGTAAATAATTAATTTATAACATTTCCTGAAAGATTGAAAAACTTGTATAAGAAAATGAATATCGCACTAACCTGCTTAATTTTCTTGTATTTTGAAGAACCCCTGACGCGTCCGCATAGTGAGGCGAAGAGCTGGGCCCCCTCGTCCGTACCATCGGCCCCGCAATCCGCACCGCCCGAACTAGCGGCCCAACACAAATCGCAACACTCGCAACACTCCGGCTACAAATCGCCGGAGAGCGAGAGCGTCTCTTTAGGTAGTTTTAGCGGCTTGAACGGACACAAGGACATGGACTCGGAAAGGGATAGTCCTTTGCCAACAAACGTCCAGACTGCCAGTACCCCAACGCAGGGTGATAAGGTGAGAATTAAAAAAAAAAAACAAATATATTATAATAAATATCAGGTATAGTAATAATTATTCTTGTTAAATTAGTTTCAATAATGTATTGGAAAACGATGTTAATTATTACTAGACCTAGTATTTTATACAAAGATTTAGAGACCTAATTATTACTAGACCTAGTATTTTATACAAAGATAAGACTTATTCCTGATATAATAATATAAAGGATATCTGATTTTAATTGCCCCAAACGAATATCTCGAAAAATAAGCAAAATGCCGAAAAGACACAAAAGTTATGAGGCTTCGAGAGGGTCAAATATTGGTAACCTTGAACTTTACCTTATAATAGATTGTCAAGGTTAGATGAAGATCAACTTTCGTTTTTTAAATGGAAATCTACATTTTTTATTACAGATTCATATTTTTGGGAAAGAAATACGTAACTTTTATGAAAAACTTTTTTCGTAAATGTTTGCTTTTTGCCTAGAAAGAGATAATAATAATAATAATAATACAACTTTTATAGAAAATAATGATAATACATCGACTTTTATAAGTGGTTTTCTCTCATTTCACTTGAAAATGATTTTGACGCTGACCTATTTTAAATGAAGTCAAACGGTCGCCACATTTGAATTCAGCGACGCCAAAAATGTATAGTCATGATAATTAAATTAAATTAAATTCTTTATTACACTACTTTATTATAATTTTCTCCGGTCAATAGTTTTTTTGTCAAATTTGTCATCAATCCGCTAATAAAACCATTATTACAATAGAAGCATCTTCGAAAAAGAAAGTCTGTCATAAAAGTTACGTTCTCGAAAATATGAATCTGTAATAAAAAAATGTAGGTTTGTAATTTGTCATCAATCCGCTAAAAAATCATTATTACAATGGAAGCATTTTCGAAAAAGAAAGTCTGTCATAAAAGTTACGTTCTCCTTCCCAAAAATATGAACCTCTAATAAAAAAATGTAAGTTTCCATTTAAAAAACGAAAGTTGATCTCCACTTGATCTTGAAAATTTATTACAAAGTCAAGTTCAAAGTTACCAATATTTGACCCCCTCGAAACCTTATAACTTCTGCCTCAAACATTCTCCATCTTGCTTTATTCTTCAAAATATTCGCCTGAAACGATTAAAATCAGACACCCTGTATACCTAAACGTTCAACTAAAAATATAATAACTTATTACATAAAGTATACAGTATGACTTCTTACAGGAATCGGGAGGCCCGAAGGAGGAAACGAAGGACCCGCAAAAACCTCCGGAGCCTTCGATAAAGCCCGTAGCAGGAACGAACCTGCGCTGCCTGGAAGATCCAGGCTTCGAGTACGATAGAAAAAAGGAAGACAGCCAGCCACCAACGACAACGACCGCGGCGCCGTTACCCACATCGTCAACGTCGTCGTCGTCGACGGCCCCGCAGCCTGGTTACCGCATTCTGGAGGCCGATTCTCCCCAAAGTGGCAGCACAGGCGGCGGCGTGGGCGGATCCAGCAGCGGTGGCGGCTACCACGTTCTAGAAGCGCCGACGGTGGTCCCCGGTTCGGCCCAACGTTCCGCGGCTAGCGAGGTGTTAGAGAAGGCGCGAAACCGCTTCGACAAGTTCTGGGGCAAGGGCAACGGGTCGGAGAACTAGAGAGACGGGATAAAAAGAAAAAAAAACTAAACTAGCGACGTCCTTGAAAGCGGAGGAGCAAGCAAATGGGGAAAGAGGGTAGAGGAGAGAACGGAGATGATGAAAAGAAACAATTCGACGACGAGGTTCCTGTGAAAACTCCTTTCGTGGTTCGTCTTCTCGTTCCTCTCGCCGTTTCACCCGCGGCGGAGGGGGAGGGGGCCGAGAAACAGGTTCACCAGATTCCTTACGTTATCGTCTTACGTTGTCGCGTGGCAGACGTCCGTTCGAAGGGGTTCGGGTGTTTTCTTCGCGGTCCGTTCGAGTGCATCCGTCGCAATGAGGGGCTGAACGACACGCAGAGGGTACAAGACTTGGGTGCTTTCCTACTATACGTTCTCTTCGGACTGTTACCAGAAGGGACGGAGAACCGGAGTGATGCTACGCGTCGATGTCAACGAATCAGCTTTGGCGAGGGCGGAGTGGAGGCTTTTTATTAGACGGAAGTTGCTGATGACGAGGGGCACGTGGTTCGTAAGGCGAGAACGGGGAGAACGAAGACGGTGCGGGCGGGCAACGCGTCAGTCTCGTTGAAACTCGGGGAATCATTGGAGGATAATGAATACAGACACACGCAGAAGTCTATACACGGTACACGTGCATGAACGAGGATTCTTGTAAAGAAACATCGATCTGTCCGTAAGAAATGATCTGGAACTCGTGACGAACGATGGAGAAGCAACATCTGCTGGAACGATCGAATGTACGCAGGCGTAGAGACACGGAGAGGACACTGACAGAAAAAAGACACGTAGAAAAGACACGCACCTAGACGAACTCACGCGAGTCAGTAAGTTTTTAGGATATTTCAAGTGATCCCGGTGGATCCGCCGTAGTTAAGCCCGAAATTCTTTTTCCATTGATAAAAAAAAAAAAAGAAAACGTATCGAATAATTCGAGTAAAAATAAGCGAATCGAATCGTGGAGAGACAAGAGAAGGCTTATCGCTATAAATAACGAAGGTAAAAAAAACAAAATGAATGCAAATAGCCTTTCAGCCGCTTCGTGCGTTTTATATAAGTCTATATACGGATGACAATTATGTACGTATACACCGAATATGAATGTATACAGCAGTTAATGGATGTCGCACCTCGCGGAGCAAACCTGTTGGTCGGTACCAACATTGCGGATCTTTACCTAACGATCGTTCATTTATTACCGATTCGGGCCAAAACAATGAAAATTCAATCGTTCAGATCCGTTTTCAATGGTACAGCAGGAACGTTAATTTCTTTTCAATGTGTCACTTCCTCTGTACGTTTGTCGGCTTGGAAACACACCTTTACGCGTGAAAATATCGACCGTTCTGACAGAAACTTCCACAAATCGGTTGCAGCACGATTGCAGTCTTGTTTAACAATGTTCTCCAGCCTCTCTTGTGCTTTGTACAAAATTTTATTTCGTCCCGGAAATTCTGAAATGATTATTCGTCAATGAATACGAAACAAAATTTCTTTGAGAACGGTTGAAAATCCCGGCAAACAGAATTTACACCACGGAAGCGAAACGAATTACTGTAGTGAGGCGTAGTGTTTTTTTCACACGTGAGACACGACTTTTGACGACAAGTCTAGGGAATACAAGTTTAGAGAAAAACGAGCAGGAAATGCCGGATAATCGAGAAGAGGTATTCCTTCGAGTTTCGCGGGAGAATCAAGACACGAAACATTAGAATTTTGGTGCTAGTCGAAGATGCATCGAACATACGGAGCTATGAATGATGAGAAGAGACTTTCTAGTCGAAACGATGAAAGGGCCAGGACGCCTACCTTCCCGTTGCACGCGGTACATTCCGTCTGATTTGTTATACACGATTTAACTCATTCGTACGTTCCTCTCTCGAGCGAATTGAAATGAAGAAGAGAAGAAAAAAATGGTTAGGCTCGACTGATAACGAGCTGATAAGGAGTAAGTTTGACAGGAGGAGCGAAGGGAAAGAGTAACGAAGGATTCCCTTTAGAAGAAAAATGGAAGAAATCCTTCTAGAAGAATAATGGAAGGAATCCTTCTAGAAAAAGAATGGAAGGAATCCTTCTAGAAGAATAATGGAAGCATTCCTTCTAAAAGAAGATAAACACTAGGAAACGAGAAGAATGAAACAAAAGATGGTGTTTAAAATCGAAGCAGTTTTCTTGCTCACGAGAAGGTCCTTGTTCTCACTTGGAGGACGATGGAAGGAAGAAGAAGAAGAGGAAGATCTGAAATGAATCAAGCGACGGAGCTTTATCTCTCTTTCACGCGCATTTGATATACCGGTACACCACACTCCATCCAGATCCACGTCCAAGAGTCAACCAACCGTAGTGAAGCAGTATAATGATAATGATTACTAATGATAAAACGATACTCTAAATAATAAAGAAAAACCGCTGAGACGGCGAATAAAAAATGAATAAAAAAATATCGTACGATATAAAGAGGAGAAGGAGACATGGTGGAAATGCGGACTGACGGGAGAGACTCGATGAAACGACTATGGACGATGGCTGATCGATGACGATTCTTTAGTCGTAAAATGAAATTAAACAGAAAAAAAGAAAATATATACTGAATAATCAAAACGATCTTGATTGCATCGAGAATCGACACTAAAGTCTTCGAAAGTCTTTCATTAGCTGCATTTATATATATATGTATACTTTCCTCTGTTTTCCCGATGTTTGATCGAAATTTTTAACAGCGCGGCCTATATATACATTCTCTTCTCCTTCTTTTCGCGTAACATCAGTGACAATCGCGATTAAATCTCGATGGCATGAGGGACGAGCTGATTAAAAATTCATCGTCGATCGAGCTATCCCCGAAGTAACAGACTAGACAAGGATCGGCTGCGTTTCGAGTTTTATTCTTATTTTTTTGTTTTTTTTCATGAGATTCACGGACCTCCGTCTTCTCCCTTCTACCCTGAACTCTTCCTTTCCTTAAGGAGGTTCATCTGGTACTTAAAAAGTCAAATGCAAGTCATAGAAAAGGGGAGCTTGCTTGACTAGCGTATAATTTAATAATGGAGGTTATCTATTGCTGAAAGATGCAGATTTCGTTTGTGTTTAATTAGCAATAGAAGTCTGGGAAATCAATCTTTTCCATATGACTACATGTAAAATTGTAAAAAATATTTATATTAATATCTCATTATTAAGATATCCAAATGACTTAAAGATGTTCTGAAGGTATAGAAAAACGTTCAGAAATTCTTCAAACGTTAACAAAACATACTTTTTACTATATTAGAGCAATTATCAAAATTTGGGTTCGATTCACTTCACCGTTTAAAAATTATAACCATTTAAAGTTTGCATTTTAACACGTCTTCTTATGGAGAATTCATCAAATTCCACTTCAAATTCTATTTAAACCTTAAAAAAACGTTGCCAGAAACTTCAATTTTTTTCTGTATATAGTAAACACTACGTAATTAATTAGTACACAAAATTTATTAATGTTCAGTTAAAAAAAAACATTATAAAATACTACAAAATGTCATCAGAACATAATTTTATACAAATTTCAGATGTTTACTAGTAATTATAAATATTGCTTTCTGANATAGAAAAGGGGAGCTTGCTTGACTAGCGTATATTTTAATAATGGAGGTTATCTATTGCTGAAAGATCCAGATTTCGTTTGTGTTTATATATTTCTCGATTTATAGTCACCCAATTTACCTAAATTTGCAATTAAAATATTTGTTAAATGTTTCTCTTTAATATGACATAAGTTTCATTCAAAACTGCCTGTCAATAGCTAACAAATTAACGATAGAAGTCTGGGAAGTCAATATTTTCCATATGACTACATGTAAAATTGTAACAAATATTTATATTAATATCTCATTATTAAGATATCCAAATGACTTAAAGATGTTCTGAAGGTATATAAAAACGTTCAGAAATTCTTCAAACGTTAACAAAACATAGTTTTTACTATATTAAAGCAATTATCAAAATTTGGGTTCGATTCACTTCATCGTTTAAAAATTATAACCATTTAAAGTTTGCATTTTAACACGTCTTCTTATGGAGAATTCATCAAATTCCACTTCAAATTTTATTTAAACCTTAAAAAAACGTTGCCAGAAACTTCAATTTTTTTCTGTATATAGTAAACACTACGTAATTAATTAATACACAAAATTTATTAATGTTCAGTTAAAAAAAAAACATTATAAACTACTACAAAATGTCATCGGAACATAATTTTATACAAATTTCAGATATTTACTAGTAATTATAAATATTGCTTTCTGGAGTATTTTTGTTTTATAAATATTGCTTTCTGAAGTATTTTTGTTTTATAAATATTGCTTTCTGAAGTATTTTTGTTTTATAAATATTGCTTTCTGAAGTATTTTTGTTTTATAAATATTGCTTTCTGAAGTATTTTTGTTTTATGTAAATATTTATATTTGACTTTTTATTATGTAATTGTCTATATTCAACATCACCAATTTATTTTCTTCAAGTTGAAATCAGAGGATACAGTCATTCACCAAAAGTCACTTAGAATCTTTTCTAATATTAAGAAAACTTGATTAAAAAGCCAGTATAAGAAACAATTCAATTAAACAAAATCTCTGAGAAAATTAATCTATACAATTTTAATACAAACTATACATCATAAATGGCCTTCATTGCCAATATACGTATTGTTAATTGAAATTTATTGTTAATTGGATTTTATGTACTTTTGTCTCCAATTGTACCTCCAAAACATCCTTAAACATTTTTTTAAGGTATCCTGGCATACTGTTATAGACTATCAATTAATTATTTTTTGAAGATCTATCTGTTAATTCCTCAACCAGATGAACCACCTTAAACCCCGACTGACGATGAGTTTCGAAACGGGAGAACGTCCCCTCTGTTTACACCGATCTGTTTGCTTTGATTCGCGTTCAGAGTTGAATTGCATCAGCGTGACTATTGTGATAATAAGTATATGTATTTACTCGTTGCTGTTAATTAGGAATGGAATGAAATCTCTTCGCATTGTTGCTTTCGTTTCTTGTTAACCTTGGATGGACGCCCGTATTTACTGGGACGAGAAACATTATTATTATTATTAAATACGTATAAAATTTCTAATATAATCGCGTCACTACACTTTGCGATTTCTACTGCAACTCGTCAGAGTTCGACGCTCGACGCGTTCGACACTTGTATTAATGACGAACCCAGTAAACACAAACGTCTTTTGGGTGACTTAAAGCTATCTTTTTGACTGCTTTTGGATGAAAAGTGATCTTATAGAAAACATCAAGGGTACTTAGTGTTTACTGGGAACGAAGTAGAAATCGCAGCGGTGTGACGCCTGTCCGGAAATCCCACTTCGACGTNAATACGTATAAAATTTCTAATATAATCGCGTCACTACACTTTGCGATTTCTACTGCAACTCGTCAGAGTTCGACGCTCGACGCGTTCGACACTTGTATTAATGACGAACCCAGTAAACACAAACGTCTTTTGGGTGACTTAAAGCTATCTTTTTGACTGCTTTTGGATGAAAAGTGATCTTATAGAAAACATCAAGGGTACTTAGTGTTTACTGGGAACGGAGTAGAAATCGCAGCGGTGTGACGCCTGTCCGGAAATCCCACTTCGACGTGGCGAACGATCAAAAAAACAGCGCGTTAATAATTGGTCCGACGTTCGCCATTTTGTCAGAGGTTGAATTATAGGCGGGATAAAGAGAGAGAGAGAAATCAAAAGGTGGTAAAAAAAGGTAGAACAGTTTGGTGTAAGCAGTAAACTACCTAACGTCGAGAACGCAAAGCGGAAACGTTGACGAACCGAGCTCGTAGCCGCTTTAAAAACGTTGGAGAAGCACCTCGCAGAAGCTTACACTGCCCATCCGAATTTAGAAGCTGATTTGTCCTGTGATTTCCAGAACGTTACACACCGTCATCGTAGGGCTATTTATTATCTACTAAACGCGACTAAATAAATACACACACACACACACTCGATGTCGACTCGGAGATCTAGAGAATCACGAGATGTGCACGCGGACGATGATTATATCGTACAGAATTAGGCAAGTTTTTCTTCGCCGAGTTCGCGAGATATATATGTATATCGATCGAGGGAATCGCCGCCGCGCCGCCGTCATATTTTGTCACCGTGGATTCAAAGACTGTGTTCCTGTTTCCGAACGTAGTGCAAACGCGTTGAGTACCGTAGAGAAACGAACGATAAACAATTAGCTATTTATTTTTAATCGTTAAATCGACGGACTTGAGTCGCGGAATTCGTTAAACGTTCGTAACTTACAGCATGTAGTACTGGAGGAAGAACGACGTGGTCGAAATCTGTGGTTGAAGTCACTGTTGATAAATATATGCTGTTCTTCTTACTCAGTAATCAATCGCGTGCTTAGAATGTATATTTTCCATAAGTCGAAAATTTAACTATAATTTGAATCTTCTAAACCTAAATATACTCCAGTTTTTGTTGTTCATTCTGTACGTTTTGTGGTTGTAGTGTTTTGTGGGTCTATTAGATCTAAAAAGTAGAATTAGTAGAGTTATCTCTGAACTTAATATTTGATATACAGTGACTTCCATTAATATTCAGACACATTTTGAAACGGTATAAAATTTTCAGTATTGGATCTGAGAAATTTATCTTCCGTGGAATTTTAGGAGTCAATTTCACTGAAACATCAGAATTGTTGTTCTAAAAAAAAAATTTTGTTTGAAAGAAAATTTATTCAAAACAATTTTCATTTTAAAACGAATTATTTAAGTTTCTTTATATATACAACAATAAAATCGTAAATGAGTCAAATTGACTCGCTCACCCAGACAATTCAATGTTAATAAATAACAAATAATATAACAAGTTATAATTGTGTTATATGAATAACAAATATTAATAAGTTAGCCCACAAAAGATTAAGTTAGTTAGCTTCATTTTAAAGAACTTATTCCATTTTTAAGTGTGTCCGAATATTTATGTACGTCACTGTATAACAAAAACTCGTTTGTTTCGGTGACCTATAGTGGCAAAATACCAACATAGATTCTACCTAACTGCGTCGGAAGTTACTTATGATTCGACCTAATAGACAGCCAATGGGAACATGTTCCGAATGCACCAATCCTCATAGATTATACAGACTAACAATAAATCTAGCAGCCTTTCCCAGGGAAAAAGGGGTAAAACGAAATCAATAAATAAATCAATCAATAAGTCAATCAATAAATCAATAAATAAATCAGTCAATCAATCAATCAATCAATCAATCAATCAATCAATAAATAAATAAATAAATCACTCAGCAACCAATCGCGTACGAAGTAATAAAGACAGCATGCATTTATCAATAATGACCTTGACCACACTTTTCAAGTACGACATATTGCCTGCAGTCATACATGCTCTAAGGTTCGTAACTTTTCTGCCGAGCTTCAGAAAAAATCGTTTTTCCTATGTATCTAGTTACGCGCGTCTGTGTATAGGGAAATGTGTATAAAGGAGGGAGGCTTGGAAGCGGAGGAACTTGAATCCTCGTTTCTAATTGGACGATTTTCTACCCTCGTCCTTCCAAGGCTTCCTCTTGTAACGCGTCTAGACAGATCTTGGATTCTGGTATTGTTGAATGCGAGTTTACGTAAACCATCGATGAACGGGCCTTAAAAATGAAAATGGCAGATCCGCGAACGTGCTGGTCACGTTCTAAAAAACACGCGTTTTTTCTATTCGATGATGTTTGAGGTACAAGGAGGAGAAAGCGAGAAACACAAAGAAACACGAAATACCCATAAGAACATCTTTTTTACAATTCAACCCAAGTGAACGAATGGAAACTCGTAAACTTAAAGATCTTACTAAAAAAAAAAAAAAGAAACAAAATATCGAATTATTATGAGCGCATTTCGCCGATCGGAAATCTTGAATTGAATCTCATTCGATTTCGCTCACGACTTTCGGCTCGCGACGGAAATTTGTAATACAAAAAAAAAGCAGACGATGCCTTTTTTCGTTTTCGACATTTAGAAATTGAATGTACAATCTCGACGGGAAGAAATCACTTTCTTTTTCGGCTTTCTCTTGTTTTTGAAAAAAAAAGGGATGTAACACGCGAACAACTGTTCGGGGTTTCGCCTTTATTCTCGCCTCAGTCTTTATGCCTACTTATACATAGATAGGTCGTACTATACTAAAATGCGACGATTATATACAAAGTATATATGTATACATATAAATATATCTATATATACATTATATAGTATACCTATTATTTAAAACGAGATGAAAATTACGCGAATGGATTGAGGGTGTTTTGAGCAACGACGGTATCCGAAACGAACAAAAAAAAATGGAAAAAATGGAACCGGAGGACAGAAACTGTTTTTTGTCGGAATAAGAGAATCGCGTGGCCACCATCGATCACTATAAAAAAATACGGCGACGGTGACGAATATGCTTTACTATACAACGAATGACGCGTGAACATTCTTCAGTTTCTTGTTGTGCATTTAAAAAAAAAAAAAAATCGGAACCGATCGAATTTCTGTTCGCTAATTTATTTTGTATTCAAGAGAGAATGAGAAACCGGGGGGCGAGATCGTTCATGGTTTGCGGAACGAATCGGACGCACAGTAAAAGGAAGATCGAATGAATACCGCGAACTTTTGAACCGGTGAATTTTTCACGAGCGACACACGTTTCTCCGTTCACGTTTTGTCACGATAAGAAGAAATTTTTTTAGGTATAGCTGTATTCGATGAAACATCGGGCCCGAATCGTTTGCCGTAACGCAGCCATTCTCGCCATTAAATAAAAGGGAAGAAGACGGGCGGAGGACATCGGGAAAGGAGCAGCGCTCGGGGGAAGAACCGATTTAAGACTTAGGGCATTCAGATTGTTCGGGAAATATCGGTCGATTTACTGCCAAATCGCGACATCTATATACATAATCTTCGTTCAACCGCTACTTTATCGCAAACGATTCCGTTGTTTCCTCGGGACCCGATTTTTCGATGAGATGAGTTCAATTTTAAGCGAACGGATGAGGAATTAGCGAGCGGCTGGAAATTTCGAGAGACTTCTCCTTTCGCGATCACCGAGCGTCTTTCTTTCTTTCTTTCTTAAATTTCTTACTTTTTTTCGTGATTCCCTTCCCGCGCTCAACGTGCACACACACACACCGGGAACGATTAGATATATATATATATATTGTAGAGATTTGTTGTTTGCGGAAACGATTAAGCCGAGGAGAGGGAGAGAGAGGATGATTTGTTCAAAGACGGATTGTTATTGAAGAAAGCTACTTGTATAATTGAGCGTGAAGAGATAAAAATGGAGAATGACGCGTTTAAGCATTACGTAACACTACGGTACTTTTGCGCATCCCCTTCTCGTCCAACAAGTTGCGTTTTTACTCTCCGATTGCATCGTAGAGGAGGATCATTTATTACAATAATTGCAGATTATTATGGCTATATATATATTATATATATATATATAAATATATATATTATATATTAGTAATTGAAATACTCGTAATAAAGAACACGCCGACGCTTCCTGTGACTTTCGTCTTTTTTAATTGCTCTGACAAAAGAAAAAAATTATTTCCCGTCTATTAATATAAAGGATGAGTCATTTTAATCGATCAAAATTAATTACTTTAGAAAATCTTCTAACGATAAATAGAAAACGATAATAAGAAAAAGAGGTAGCGAAAAATGGTTTGAAAAAGTTATACAATCTCGAGGTCAATTTTCGTTTTTTAAGTTGAAACCCACATTTTTTATTGCATATTCGGATTCTAAGAGACGAAATACGTAACTTTTGTCTGAAACATTTTTTTCGATTCGCAACAGAAAACACTGTAAAAAATTAGCAAAATTTGAAATAGTGGATCAAAGATGGCGAACGAAATTATAAAAAATCAATGGATTCATACCAAATTTGATATAGGATGGTTTTCTGGGTCATTAATCACAAATTTGAAATCAGATTTGATATGGAATGATTTTTTGGGTCATTAATCACAAATTTGAAATCAGATTTAAAAAATCCAAGAAATATTTTTTTTTAAATGCTCCTTACAAAAGATACCTACTTTTTCCCCCTACAATCTGAAACTGTAATAAAAAATGTAAATTTCCATTTAAAAAACGAAACTTGAAGTTGTTATTGAAAATTTATTTTAAGGTCAAGTTCAAGCTCACCAATACTTGACCTCCTCGAAAGCCTATAACTTTTGTTCAAACCATTTTTCGCTCTCTTTTAGTTTCTGAAATAATTATCGCTCTCTTTTATTTCTGAAATAATTAGGATCGATTAAAATTACTTGTCCTGTATTATTTATATCTGTTTCTCCTTCGTTAACAATGTTTCGTTTAGTGACATATGTATATAATTTGCTACAACAGGGGAAATGTAAGGGGCCCATGCGTGAAGAATCTCGCCGTTATTTAAGCATATAACGAAATAATTTATTGTCTGTACACGCGATTCAATAAAAAAATACATACATATACACATATACATTGCCATACAGTGCTCAACTAGAAGCTTGTAAGTATTTTAGTCGAATTAATAACGAGAGAAGACAATTTCCGATTCTTATAAAATCTCTTATATTAATAAATAGGTCCATCGTCTAAATTATCGTCTTCCTCGTCGTAACCTTCACCGTTGTCAAAGTAATTATTCACGTAATCAGTTCCTTCATCCATTTCTTCATCCATCTCCTCCTCTTCGGCTTCCACCTGCTCCTCGCCCTTCTCCTCTCCTTCCTCCTCCTCTTCTTCCTCTACATCGCTTTGTTGCAAACTCTCCTTTTTCTCTAATTCCTGCAACTTCATTTCCGGGTCAATGTTCTTCAGCTTCTTCGGTGGTCTCTGAGGCTTCGGTCCCTTGCGCTTCCGCGTCCGGGGCTTCAATTCCGCCGGCATTCTGCTCCAATCGTACCTAGTCTCGTAACCAGTTTTGTCGATGGTCAAGTCTTGATACCTATCCGAATATCGTTCGATATCCTTCTTAATTACTATAGGCAAAACGTTGTTAGGAGAGTCTCTTAGGTATTCTGTGTAATCCCTTTTCAGTTCCAACAGGTAGTTCATGGTTGTAGTGATGTCTAGAGGTAGTGGCTTATATTCTAACGGAGGATACTTTGGCGGTGGTTGTAAAACTGGAGGTGGCAACGCTTCTCCTTTGGTAAAACCCAATTGTTCAGCATTGATCGACATAGAGGATTTACCTCTTCCTCTGCCACGGCCAGCCATAGTGATTCTGCACTATGATTTTCTGTTATAACAATTAATCAAGATGAGATCTATAAACAAAATTTGTNT
The DNA here is from genome assembly GCA_019453355.1 of Ceratina japonica. Lineage (NCBI taxonomy): Eukaryota > Metazoa > Arthropoda > Insecta > Hymenoptera > Apidae > Ceratina > Ceratina japonica. The sequence continues at coordinate 29,610 of SMSR01009917.1, forward strand.
GTCTAGAGATAGTGGCTTATATTCTAACGGAGGATACTTTGGCGGTGGTTGTAAAACTGGAGGTGGCAACGCTTCTCCTTTGGTAAAACCCAATTGTTCAGCATTGATCGACATAGAGGATTTACCTCTTCCTCTGCCACGACCAGCCATAGTGATTATGCACTATGATTTTCTGTTATAACAATTAATCAAGATGAGATCTATAAACAAAATTTGTATAAATTGTTATTGAAGATCTTAAGTGTACTTACAGTATTTGTAGATGGAACTTATCCTATGAAAGTCTCATAATTTAATCAGAATCTATTAGGTATCAGTTCAGTAATCAAATAATTGCAACAGGTGTGTTAACGGATTTATTTGAATTCAGTAATGTACAACTAACCTTCAATTCAATACGTAGCAATACGTAGTTCTAATTAATCTCACGCTTTTTGCACCAGAAGTTCTTTCTCTTTACTTTTAACTAGTTCTTCCACTTTAGCAGCGAATGCTTCCTTGTCGTAAATCACTTTAATAACTAACGAACAAGAAGGACATGTGGCCTCTTCCTCTCCGGCAGCCAAATCCGCTTTTGATATTTGAAACTGATCCCCGCAAGGACATGGATAATAGTATACTTCCTCGTCTTCGTCGTATTCGAAATCCTCGATTTCTACTTCGTCATGATATACAGACATAGTTTCGAAGATTCATGAACGCCGA
>SMSR01009932.1:1475-40303 GCA_019453355.1 Ceratina japonica
TTAAGGAATTCAGTTCACTTTGAAACGCGATGTTTGAGACGAAATAAAAGAACGAAGTCAGGGTTTGGTGAACCTTGACCACAATCTTGAGAATCTGCGTGTTGCTTGACGTAGAACCAGTTTGTCGGGAAGTGAAATTATGTCAGCGGGTACAGTGAATTCGTAAACAACGTCAAAAAATACAGCCTGCACGCAAATACAGAATCCTCTACAAAAATGATTCAATAAATTTTCTCTAGCTAAGTAAAACTACAAATGAAATATTTAATTACCAAGACATATTTATTTGCAACTGAACTTCATTCATCCAATTATAATTAATAATTACAAAAATCCTTGAATCTACATCATCTTATAAAAAAGAGATAAAACTATTTCTGCGACTCATCGACGATCAATCACACGGTCCGACGATTATCCAGGACGCAGGTGTTAACAATTAGGCCCGTTCTTGTTTGAAAAAAGGTGAGGCAGATGTTCGACGAAAGACGACAAACGGTAAAGGGCATCGACAGGAGCTACCCGCTGGAGCCGTTGGAGAACAAACCGCGGAAGCAGACGAACGTCGGCGGCGGCGGCCAGAGGAACGGAAATTTGACGGTGAACCGACAGTCCGTGACGGTGAGGCGAGTGGCCCGAGCCGATGTGAACAGCAATCTGAACGGCGGGAAACCGGTCGTCTCGTATCACGAGGAGATCACCAGGGAATCTTACGGGCCGTCCGTTCGCCAGCTCCAAGACGATGACGAATTCGGGAACGAGAACCGCGTCGGGCAATACACGAACGGAAACGAGGTACCGATTCAATTATTTTCAACCGATCGTCTTAAAATTTTTTTCTTACGAACGCAAAGTTATTATCTTATAATGGGATTTGGGATTCTTTATTTGATTTTCAGTTCCTTCTCTCATATTTTTAGGCATAAAATATTTTAGTATGGAAATAATGTTTGAGATGATCAGAGGATGGTAGAAGAATTTTCTATTGAATTGGTCGAATCACTTTTGCGCAGACACGTATCGAGGAAATTGGGGAGCAGGAGGCGATGGAGAGGAATCGCATGATGGCGAAACTTCATCTGATGGAGTACGACGATACGCTGAAGCACCGCGTTAAAAACGACCTCGAGAGCGAGGAATTCCCGGCGGACTACATGGTGGATGTTCCTGACAAGCTTCCGAAACAAACTGTTGCCAAGAAGCTGTCCCAAGCCGAGGCGAGGTTGGAACGCTTTAAAAACGCCAACGCGAAACGTGCTAACAGCGTTGCGAAGGCCACCCTCACCAAGAAACGATCCGAGCCAATATATCCATCCAAGCCTGCTTCCAGGTATGTAGAAACAATTAAATAAACAAAACAGAAAAATTATGCGCTTTCTTTATTTGAATTAAGTACATGTAACTCGCGCTTCATGGAACTATCAGTAAATCGTACGATTTACGAAACCAATTTTATCATTGCGTTCAACTAATCAACGACAGGACCATCGAACCATTAAACCGTACAGTAAAAAAAAAGAATTGCACTGTAAATTTTGTTCCTCCTGTTTGAAATATTTAAAAGACCCTCTGATGGATATAAATATAGAGATTAAGGGGTATCATAACGCGCAAGTAGATCATGTTGTCCGATAATCGAATCGGATCTTGACGAGTGCAGATTCCCCGGCCGCTAATTGGCAATCAGTGCTAACAATCCGTCGCTGCTTACGCCCCCCCAACAAACCCCCCGCCGCCCCCCTCTCTCTTCGCCGATTAATTTCTCGTTGCATAATTGCGATCGCTGACTAGGCTCGACTCGTTTAAACCACGCAACCGTAGTAGCCTAACACAATACATAGAAAGCCACGCTGGGAAGCCGACCACCCATGAAACAGCAACTAAACGACGCGTTTCCGGCAAAGTAGAGGATCGTCTCCGGTCCGTCGCAAGAAGGAAGGACGCCCGCTCTCTAATTTCTGTGTCCGCTTAACATTAGTGCTATCGGAGAAAGGATAATCGGCCGGCGGACATTAAACGCTCCATCATCAGCATAACAGCCACTCGCCAAGCATGAACTCATTAGAACGAAGCGACGCGGACGGGGAGAGAAGGAAAAATCCTGTCCGGCATTAATCGCGCGATACTTGTTAGCGACACGTTGTTGCATATATCACTTCCGGGTGAAATATGTATAAATATGAGGGCTTCCCCGCGGGTAGCTGATCCTAGCGCAACGCGTCGATCGCTATTATTGTTAGAGGAACAGTGGAGCTTTGTCCCGGTGCGGGGGAGGATCACGCAGAATCATGCCTCCCCAATCTATTTCTCTCCCCGCTATCTATTCGTATTAGCTAACAGGATTAACAAGCAATAACGAGCGGACGACGGCCGAAATAAAGGAGATGGAGTAATCGCGTTGTGAAACGGAAATTGTTATGTTGATTGTGGTTCCCTAGCGAATATCGAGCGATCAAGACTAGGACGCGGCTGTTAGACAGAGCATCGAGCGGCGGAAAAGAGAATCCTGGCCATGCAAAGTCGAGGACTTCTAAAAGTATAGAGGAGATATTATCATCGGATTCGGAGAGGAACGCGAAACGAGCCAGTCCTCGGTTCTTTTGTCGGGAGTCAGAGAAGTCCGCCACGAGTTACGCGATTGATGCGAAAACTGCTGCCGCATTATCGTCCGATACAACAAAGGCCAGAGTACGGAGGAGCGAGAGTCCTTTTTCTAAGGAATCAGAAAAATCCGCGACTACGTATGCCGTCGATTTGAAGAGGTTTACTAAATCATCGCCAGGATTGAGTAGTGAAAAATCGAGAAGTCAGAGTCCCAAGTATTTCTGTAAAGAGTCAGAGAAATCTGCTACAACGTTTGCAATCGATTCAAAAACCGCGAAAAGATTTTCTCCAGAATTATCTATAGATAGAGTACGAAGAAGTGAGAGTCCCAAATTCTTTTGTAAAGAGTCAGAAAAATCTGCCACCACATATGCAATTGATTCAAAAACTGCAAAAAAATTTTCTCCCGAATTAACTACAGAGAGAATACGAAGAAGCGAGAGTCCCAAATTCTTTTGCAAAGAATCAGATAAGTCCGCTACCACTTTTGCAATCGATTCAAACACCGCGCAAAGATTTTCTCCCGAATTGTCTACCGATAGAATACGAAGAAGCGAGAGTCCCAAATTCTTTTGCAAAGAATCAGAGAAATCTGCAACCACATACGCCATCGACTCAAAAACCGCGAAAAGATTTTCTCCCGAATTATCCACAGATAGAGTACGAAGAAGCGAAAGTCCCAAATTCTTTTGTAAAGAGTCAGATAAGTCTGCTACCACTTTTGCAATCGATTCAAACACCGCGAAAAGATTTTCTCCCGAATTATCTACCGATAGAATACGAAGAAGCGAGAGTCCCAAATTCTTTTGCAAAGAATCAGAGAAATCTGCTACTACGTATGCAATTGATTCGAAGACTGCAAGGAAATTCTCACCTGAAATATTGAAGGATGTTAAAAAACGAAGCGACAGTCCCAAATTCTTCAAGGAAGGTGACAGGGCTGCTGCCATTTATGCTATAGAATCTGAAAGTCGTCCAGATTATATGAAAGACACAGAGAGTTCCCTTTTAAAATTAGAATCCAAGAATAAGAAGAATATACTTAACAATGTGATAAAAGACTCAGTAGGTATCGACACAGTGGATCCACATATCAAACCCTCTTCCCGTTCAGAAAGTCCAAAATATGGTAGAATAACTAAAACGCACAGTCAAAAGAAACCTGACGTTTTCGAACGTCTAAGNATGTTAAAAAACGAAGCGACAGTCCCAAATTCTTCAAGGAAGGTGACAGGGCTGCTGCCATTTATGCTATAGAATCTGAAAGTCGTCCAGATTATATGAAAGACACAGAGAGTTCCCTTTTAAAATTAGAATCCAAGAATAAGAAGAATATACTTAACAATGTGATAAAAGACTCAGTAGGTATCGACACAGTGGATCCACATATTAAACCCTCTTCCCGTTCAGAAAGTCCAAAATATGGTAGAATAACTAAAACGCACAGTCAAAAGAAACCTGACGTTTTCGAACGTCTACGAAGAGAACGTAGCTCGAGTCCTCAGTTCTTCTGTCGCGAAGGTAAGAAATCAGCAACGACGTTCAGCATCGATAGCAAGTCCAGATCCAAATCAGATTCTAACGATACACGAATAAAAACACGTGAAATCGTTAAATCAAAATCGCCGGATCTCGGAATCTTCAGAAAATCCAACACCAGTCCAGAATTCTTCACATCAGATTCAGAAAGATCGGCAACGATCATAATCATAAAACCGGAAACGATCACGAAACAAAGAACAGAGACAGAATTAGGAAACGCTAAACTACAAACTCTCAGTCCTGCCAAAACTGTTATATGTCCAACGAAGGAACGAAGAAGAGAAACGTCCGAGGTAAGCGACAACGAGAGCTCGAAGCGTTTGATACGTAGCTCGGTGTCGCGATTTTTTTCCGAGAAGTACGAGAAAGCGCTGAGGGACGCGAACGTCGACGACGGGAACGTTCGTTTGTCGCGCGACTCGTCTCCGCTGTCGTTGAGAGACATGCGAACGCCCAGCCCATCGACGTTCTATCGCGGCGGAGTTAAGACGGTTGACGGGTCTACCGACAGAAGCAGCAGTCGCGCCTCGTCGCCGAAGTCGCGGAAAAATCCAGACAGCAGGAGAGAAACACCGGAGCTCTACCGTTACGAAAAGACGGGGAAATCAGCGACGACAGTCAGCCCGAAGCCGAAAAACGTGACGAGAGGACGTTCCAGGAGTTTGGGACTGATTGAACGGAAAGTTACCGGTCTGGCTTCTCCGAAACGCAGAAGCCCGGCCAATCAGCCGAAGAATGGATCGTCGCGGAGCCCGAGAGGATCCAGCAACGTCCTACGGTCGATCAAACTGATCCGCGACGCCATGAAGCGTCACGGCGACAGAAATCAGGCCGATTATGCTTGGAAGAAGCGCGGCAGGGAGTCTCGGAGTTGTTCGGCCGCGAGCGGAATATCAAGCGGGTCGGGGCTGCGATTGAAATCGTGCGAGGCGAGGAGGGAAATCGGGACGGGCGGAAAAGTTGACGGGCCCGGCGGACTTCGGGTCGCCGAATCGAATCCCGGAAGTTCCGCAGAAGTGGACGCGGAGTGTCTGGAAATCACGATACCCGATCAGTACATAAAACAGGAGCAGCTTCGAGGCACTTACTCGAAGTCGGTCGATAAGACAGTGGACGGCGGGAAATCGAGTGTAGGGAAACTCCTCACGTATTCCGTGCAGAAGCCGGTTAAAAAAAGGCGGTCTCTGTTCGAATCGAGCGCGTTCCAGCCGTCGGGAATAAAAGATAGCCGAGGGGCGTCCNTGTAGGGAAACTCCTCACGTATTCCGTGCAGAAGCCGGTTAAAAAAAGGAGGTCTCTGTTCGAATCGAGCGTGTTCCAGCCGTCGGGAATAAAAGATAGCCGAGGGGCGTGCGATCAGAGGGAGGCAGGCGTGAAACGCGAACCGTGGACCAGTCCGTCTCCGACTAATCTCGCCGCTCGTGGCTTCAAACGTCAAACGGAGAACGCCGCGACGAGTAGAACGAAGGAGAAAAGACTCTCGAGATTTAGAGAGCAAACATCGAGGCAATTGAAACAGAAAGATGTTCGGAAAACGTTCGGCGATCTGAAGCAGNGGAATATCAAGCGGGTCGGGGCTGCGATTGAAATCGTGCGAGGCGAGGAAGGAAATCGGGACGGGCGGAAAAGTTGACGGGCCCGGCGGACTTCGGGTCGCCGAATCGAATCCCGGAAGTTCCGCAGAAGTGGACGCGGAGAGTCTGGAAATCACGATACCCGATCAGTACATAAAACAGGAGCAGCTTCGAGGCACTTACTCGAAGTCGGTCGATAAGACAGTGGACGGCGGGAAATCGAGTGTAGGGAAACTCCTCACGTATTCCGTGCAGAAGCCGGTTAAAAAAAGGCGGTCTCTGTTCGAATCGAGCGCGTTCCAGCCGTCGGGAATAAAAGATAGCCGAGGGGCGTCCGATCAGAGGGAGGCAGGCGTGAAACGCGAACCGTGGACCAGTCCGTCTCCGACTAATCTCGCCGCTCGTGGCTTCAAACGTCAAACGGAGAACGCCGCGACGAGTAGAACGAAGGAGAAAAGAGTCTCGAGATTTAGAGAGCAAACATCGAGGCAATTGAAACAGAAAGATGTTCGGAAAACGTTCGGCGACCTGAAGCGGAGAGTACGCGGTGCGTGGAGCAGCAGTCCGTCACCGACGAACGAATCGATCATCCGGGAATCAAAACGTCGAGGAAATATAGTGAACCGGACGAGCGGGAGTGAAACGATTAAATCTCGTAAGCGAACACCGAGTCCGGTTCGAGGAAAAGCGATTATGGGTGAATCAAAGGCGCATCGAACGTCGGGACAGGTTGAAATCTTGAAATCGATGGAACTCGTTCAACGAGCTATGGGAAAATCGAGCGTCGAGACAAGGAGATCTCCAGAAAGGGCGCGTGAAACAATTTCTGACGGTATTGTTAAAGAAAAGGGTGAAGTCGAGAGACGGAGCTCCAGTTCGTCGACGGTTGTTTCGATAAAGGTAGCTGCGTCGTCCTGTAAGGATTACGGAAGAACAGATTCGGTGGAATCGGCGTTAAGACGATTCGATTCTATCGGAACGGTGGGCGACTCGGAATCGGTGCGAAGCACCCTGGAACGAAGCAAGAAATCGATGAGCGAGAAAAAACGGGCGAAGCCGATTTCCTTGGAAGCGCTCGATCGACCGAGCAGGAAGCTCTCCGCGAGTCCCGAGAGCAAGCCGTCCAGCGCGTCCTCTTCGAGGAGGACTTCAATTTCGCCCGAGAACAGAGCGCGGGAGAAAGTGTTCGGGCAGAAAAAATTCGCGACGGCTAGGGACTCCTTGGAGATGGCTAGAATCGCGATTAGGTCGAAGTCGCCCGCGTGCAAGCGGAAGCTCTTCCAGGACGACGATTCCGAGGCTGAAAGCTCCAAGTACAGTTTCGAGCGTCTCTCGCTGAGGTCCAATAAAAGTGAAACCCCGGAATCGTTGAGAAGCGCGAGCCCTACGAAATCAATTATTGGCGACTACCGATCGTCAAGAAAAATCGATGAAACGTCGGCAGACGACGATCTCTCGTTGTCAGTGAAACAGCTGAGATCGATAGAAGACATTCGCAAGTCCATCGATGGCGAAAGTTGGGATCGCGACGCGAAGGGATCGAGAAAGTCGGCGATCGCAAGCACCGCGTCGAGACGAATAAATATCGACGATCGCGCTGGACGTAAGAGAGATATATCTTCGCGGTCGGGGAAGGTCGTCGTGAGGAGCGGGGAACCTTCGTCTGTAAAACGTGCGATGCGTTTCTCTAGGGTCGTGAAAAGTCCGAGTCCAGAGGCGACCAAAGAGACGAGCACCCGTGCGAGGAGAAACGGTCCGGCGTCGCCGTCGAAAAGCCCGGACACGGTGGCCAGGGTAAGGATTGCATGTATAAAACGTCTCTTCTAAAGAATAACTCCTTCGATATCTAATATAAAAATGAAAAACAATTCTTACTATAAAAATACTTAACTTTATTGCACACGTTGAGAAAATATAACACCATTTATAAAGAATGCTGTATTGAATTTGGAAAGATATAATGGAACGATATATTGTTCAATTAATAATTTATCTTCGCACAACGAGTTAATTAAATATATAATACGCTACATAAATACACGCATACGTACACTGGGAATACACTTTGGTGGCTCTGATTGAGATGCAAAGAAACGTGCATGGTTCGGAGGGAGGTTTGAAAGGGAACGGGTTTCTATTACACGTAGCGTCCATCAACCGAGTTGAAAGCTCAAGACACGAAACCGACGAAACGACCAACGCCTATGAAAGGCACCGAGCCAATTGGAAACAGGAAAACGACGACGACGACGACGACGACGACAACGACGACGAGTACGAGAAAATCGACGGATGTCGTCGATGGCGCTATTCTCGAGAATGGTCTGCGTTTAGGAGACCAAACTGCCGAAACGAAATACGATAACGGCTCGTCCGCGACGAGGAAAGGCAACGCTTTTGTCATCGACTTCGACGAGCAGCCGCCGAAGGATAACGATACCCCGCCGCAGCGGAAACCGCTCTTGCGAAAGCACTCCGAGGTGAGTACCCAATAATCACAATAACATTTTTAACCAACTCAATTTTCCACCTCTTACTCTACATTAATCCTACATTTGTTTCAATTAATTTCCTAATCAATTTAATTCATTTTTTACATCATTAAAGTAGAAATATATTTGTATAATCATGAAGAATTCAGGTATACGTACAAGAAGACAACTACAAGATTTCGAGTTCATTTTTAATCGGAAAACTTGTTTAGTTTGTCACGCGAATAGTTCGAATCGCAATTTTTCAGCGACTCGAAGTTAGATAGAAGAGAAGTAAGTAGTAGAATTTACATAGTAAAATGTCTGCTGCTCTTTGGCACCAATTAACCCGGTTAATCGAAGTCTGACTGTATCACATGGATTCCCTTTACTCGCGTTTCATTGAAACTTTCGCAAACTAAATTCTTCAGTTACCCGTTCGCTAAATTCGAACAGCTAAATTATACGGTGTCATTAACAGGTACTTCGAAGATATTAAAAATAACTTAGACTAATCAGTAAAATATTCATTATTATTATTATTATTATTATGTAGTTCTGCCTTTGCTTAAGTTTTAATCAGTGACGTAGCGTTTGATGTTTATATTAATTAGAAACAGATCCCTTCCGCGCAGTCCGCTCGACTTTCTTCGTCAGTTTCGTCCACCTCTAACGGCAGTTCGATGCAGGGTCAGACAGCCACTATCAGAAGCAAACTGGCTACAAGAGCCAAGACACCAACTTCTGCTTCATTATCGCAAAGGGGATCGGCTTCTGGCAAAACCCCATCGTGTCCAGCCGCCGCGTAAGAATTTAGTAATTGCTTACAAAATTATTGGACATTGCGATTAGAAATAAAGAAACGATAATACTTTCATAATGTTCAATTTATTTCGTAATGGAACTGCATATAAAATTGCTGTTTTAAAGGTAGCTCCTTAGGAAATGAATTTTTAATTGTTTCAGCGATAGTCTGGTTCCCTGCAAAATATGCGGGCGCCGTTTCGCACAGGACCGGGTGACTCTTCACGAGCAAATATGTACAAAGACGGCTCAGAAAAAGAGGAAACAATTCGATACAACAGCGTTTCGAGTAAAGGGCACCGATATTGAGCCATTTTATAAAAAAGGGCTTCTCAAAAAGCCGCTCGAGGTCAGTGTACATATATTTTATCTCAGTCCCGAACCACCGTCCCCCGTCCTCTTTCCCTTATCTACCCACGAATTCTGATCTCGTTTTAAGTAAGAAGTAGGACGAGGGACATCGTTTTGTAAAGAGTGGAACGGTGGTCGGTCGTCACGTTTCAGAGATCGAAGAAACCGGAGGTGAAGACGAACTGGCGGCGCAAACATGAGGACTTCATCAAGGCCATACGCTCGGCGAAGGAAGTGCAGGCGCATCTGGCCGCGGGTGGAAAGCTCAGCGACCTGCCACCGCCGCCGGTCAGCGACAATTGCGATTACATCCAGTGTCCCCATTGCAAGAGGAGATTCAACCAGGCCGCCGCCGAGCGTCACATTCCCAAATGCGAGCACATGCTGCACAACAAGCCGATACATTCGCGGACACCGAAACCGAGGCGCTAACCGACCGGCCGAACGACCTTTCTTTTTCTACCCCCTTTTTTTTTAAAACGCAATTGAATGCATACACGCCTCGATCGGGAACAAGATAAGTGAAAGTGCCTTTGATCTAGCAAAGAGAAGCATGGAATAAAAATCGTAAAAGAGATCGTAAAGAACGTATAAAATTTTTATATCGTACGAGAGGATTGTATATCGTAATGCAGTTCGCCCCCCCAACCCCCTGTACAAAAAATAAAATTTTAACACGGACCGTTTTAATGACCCTCGTTTTTATCTTGTTCTTGCGTCCGATAACGATTTATACCGGGATTTTATTATGCAATTACCGAGAAACTTTTATACGCGATCTTGAAGAGAAACTTTGCGGACCATCGGTCGTATTGGCTTTGCGTAACGAAACGGTTTATTAGCGAGAGTCGTCTAGAGCCGAGGGATTAATCATTAGCACAAAACGTTTTGATTTAATATTAAAAATAATTGTGATTTATTTTGTATCTATACGAATAGGTACGAAACTGAAGGATACTTCTAAGTGTAGCGCTTAATCTTCTTACTGAACGAAACTATTGTAATATCGTTGTTAATTTACTGGGTTCTAATAAACTAACTTTTTAGTAGAAAAAAAAAAAAGAAATGAGGATGACAACAAATTTATTTCTCCAATGGCGGAAATGGTTCAAGTTCTCGGAGCGCAGAGGAAGGGATGAAGTGCGAGAAGTGTTACAATGTTATAATTATATTTATGTACAAATGACGATTATAAATCATACAATTAATTGCTCCTATATTCAATATATAAAAATAATTAGCTTCTATGATATTAAAAGTAGTAGTATGTTAATTGTTGCACCTCCCATTAAATTTGAAAGTCAGGAAAGCTACCGGTTTCTAATGGCGCGATTACCGCGAAAGGCACGTAGAGTTTCGCTACACGATAATTATCGCATTCGAATAGGAATTTATGGCAGAGCTTTGGGCACGCAATGGAGGTACACTGACTATTCTTCTCCTTACGAAAAAAACCTTCGTTTTTTATGCACAATAAAAATTCTACACCTACAATAGAACATCTGTTTCTCATTAAATACGTTATCCGCGTTTCTGTATACGTTCACAGGTCTGACTTCGCGTTTAAAAATACTTCCTCTGATTGTACATAATTCTGACGATAAATTGTCTAGTCGAGAAAAACTGTAAACGTAGATCTCTCTATATATATTTAAAACTGCGGAATAATATATTACACATTTATACATTAGAGGTACGAATCGGATAAAGATTGACTTATTTTTATTAAATTAAGTAACGATTTTTATATAAAAATATTAATATATAAAGAGCGACATAAATAATCAAGTGCATTTTTACAAATTATCATACGAGATAAAAGACATTGTACAAAACGAATCGCTTTAAATAGTCGATGATACGATATCAAAGTGAGGACGTAGAAATAAATAATAAATAGATTTTAGTTTTAATATATCGCTCGATGTCATATACATACACACTGCCACGTTAACTGTTACGGCTTAGATAAAATAAATAGTAGTTCCTCGAGATTCCTTTTTTTTAATTATCGTTTTTTCATATTTTTCTTAAGGCACCACGCTGTAGTCGAGTGTTTGCAAGAAACGTCGCGAATAGAGAGGCTACACCGCTCGNAAAAAACCTTCGTTTTTTATGCACAATAAAAATTCTACACCTACAATAGAACATCTGTTTCTCATTAAATACGTTATCCGCGTTTCTGTATACGTTCACAGGTCTGACTTCGCGTTTAAAAATACTTCCTCTGATTGTACATAATTCTGACGATAAATTGTCTAGTCGAGAAAAACTGTAAACGTAGATCTCTCTATATATATTTAAAACTGCGGAATAATATATTACACATTTATACATTAGAGGTACGAATCGGATAAAGATTGACTTATTTTTATTAAATTAAGTAACGATTTTTATATAAAAATATTAATATATAAAGAGCGACATAAATAATCAAGTGCATTTTTACAAATTATCATACGAGATAAAAGACATTGTACAAAACGAATCGCTTTAAATAGTCGATGATACGATATCAAAGTGAGGACGTAGAAATAAATAATAAATAGATTTTAGTTTTAATATATCGCTCGATGTCATATACATACACACTGCCACGTTAACTGTTACGGCTTAGATAAAATAAATAGTAGTTCCTCGAGATTCCTTTTTTTTAATTATCGTTTTTTCATATTTTTCTTAAGGCACCACGCTGTAGTCGAGTGTTTGCAAGAAACGTCGCGAATAGAGAGGCTACACCGCTCGTAATCACTTCTAAATCAGAAGTCATCCCTAACAGCATTACATAAACGTAATCCGCGAACATCGGGCCATCTAATTACCCAAAAACGTGGGAATAAATGGTCTCTTATACAAAGTGCACTTTACAATCGTTCTATAAAGAAGGATCGCGCGTTATTGTCCGCGACAATCTCGATGCACGCATCGTGTGTATAATAATACTATTCGTATCTTATAAAAGAGAAAACATCGCGAAAAAGTGGCGCACATTTTCGACTAAACATCTTTCCAAAAATATGTTACCTACGTACACGTTCGTCGCGCGCAGTGGGCTTTATAATAGGAAGAGTCATTAGGAAAACAGTTGCAGGCACTCGAAACGCATTATTGCTTTTCTTTTTGTCAGCCCTCGCCGTTAATAATTACGCAGTCGTAAAGACGAAAATTTGCCTACCTCGTAAAATAATATCCTTTTAGTTTCATGGAAACCGTCGTATACCACAGAGCGTAGTAAAGCATTTTCCTCGACGTGCTCTCTCCCAAGTCGATCCGTTAAAAAATACCGTCGGATTCATCTCAATAAACTATTCACACATTCAACACGCGTAAAATAAACCGCGGATACGCTCGATTCGTACGCGTGCCTCGCGTTCAATCTACGAAACACGAAATATAAATGCGTCTTTGAGAACTCTTATACAATGTACAATCTATCACCGATCGTGACCGATTCGGTGAATGAGTATTAAAAATCGATGTTTCTGAGATGTAATACTTTTTGCTCTTCGATTCAAAGAGGACAAGCACGTTGCATTGTTAGCGATGCGAGAGCACGCGATTAACTCTGAACGTTATTCGAAATTCGTCCGCAAACTCTGTTTCTTTGTTAATATAAAAAAAAGGCAGTGAACGGACTTCGTACGATCTAAGTACGGGTTCAGGAAACTAGAACGTGTCATGGTTAAGATAAAAAAAAAAAGGAACGCGAATAAAGTCAGTTTGTCGTAACGCTTTTCGTTACTCGCGCATCGCTACGCGTTTTTTTCTTTTTACTAAAAAGAGATAGAGGAAAGGAAACTATATAAATCTATCCTAGTCAGCCTTCTGTGTGTTCCCGCTTTGCATGGTATTTGAGCAGTAGCTGCCGGTCCTCCCGGTACTTATTATTAGTGTTTGTTTGGGTTAGAGTCTGAATCCGGTTCAGAACTGGAACCGGAAGACTCCCCAGCATTAACGTTCGCACTGCAGCGCGAGCTCCTTCGGCTAGTGGAGGTCGTGTGCCTGCATTTCTCGCTACGATCCACTGTGCCTACAATAATTTTTACACAGAAATCAGTATCCCGTAAAAACTCTGTCTTTGTACAGAATTCATCAAATACAATCATTTGTAATTTAAAAAATTGGAATTACAAGAGATACTTACTGGTTAACGGTGTATGAACTTCGACCTTTATATTAGCTGTGGCAGTGACCTTAGTAGTGATATGAGACGTGGACGTCACTGGTGACATTCGACTAGACCCGCTTGTATCTGATCCGCTACAGTTCTGTTAGTTAAAAACAAAAGCGCACACGTTAATCATGCTTCGGGTCGCGCGTAAGCGGCGGTCAAATAATTCGGGGTACAGCCATGGAAATCGGAAGCAAACAACAGATGTTCAAAAACACCCTCAAATGTAAATTTTTGGGGAAAGAATAAAAAATGAATATTACAAGACGGAAGACGTACCTGATTACCGCAAGTTGACGTCGTCTCGACCTTCAATTCCGGCTGCANAAAAACAAAAGCGCACACGTTAATCATGCTTCGGGTCGCGCGTAAGCGGTGGTCAAATAATTCGGGGTACAGCCATGGAAATCGAAAGCAAACACCAGATGTTCAAAAACACCCTCAAATGTATATTTTTTGGGAAAGAATAAAAAATGAATATTACAAGACGGAAGACGTACCTGATTACCGCAAGTTGACGTCGTCTCGACCTTCAATTCCGGCTGTACGATGATACAGGACTCTTGCGTGCTGTGCCACGAGTTGGGCTCCTCTGTGATCGTAGTCAAAGAGGGTTCAGCATGCAATCTAGCGTTATCAATTTTGTACGATCTCCTGGGAGGCGCCGGCGGTTTCGATCTCCTGACGATCGGCGAGGCAGGCGGCGTCGGCGTCGAAATACGATCCGGATGGTCGTTCGGTATCACCTCTGGGGACGGTCCGATCAGGGACAGTAAAATAGGGAAGAAGAACAGTCCGTTCATCAGACCGATCCCGATAAGGCACAGCAATACCAGGAAGAAATATCGAACGATGAAGTCGAACTCCGAGAAGGCCAGCATCACGACTGCCAGCAGAGTCGTCAACGCTCCGTGAATCACGGGGGCGTACATGTGCTCCAGAGCTAGACGGATCCTCCGATCCCTGCTTCCAATACTCGTAACAAAACTCTGCAAGAAGTAAAAAAAGATAAATAGAAAATGGAAAATTATGAATAAAATGTAATCGTATTGTAGAATTGTATTTATACTAACCAGACAAATGTGCACCGTAAAGTGTACGGCGATTCCAACGCTGACTACCAGAAGAACAGCCGGAACGGCGCTAAGTTTTATGTCGCAGAGGCCCATGATTCCAAGCAGCTGTAGAACGACGGCAGCGAGAGACGTGCCGACCAACACCGCTGCCCAAAAATTCAGCAACAATATTCCGACGACAGCGACGCTAGCTGTCAAAGCAGCCAGCAGGGCGATGCCCAAACAATTTCTCAAATCCATATACTGTTCCCAAAAGAGGAAGGGAATACCGGAAGGGAAATTTGGAAGACCTCGCTCTTCGAACTTCTTACACAATTTTCTAACGCTGCCGATCAGCTCGGTGATCTCCTGCGTGTCCGTAAGCTTATGCAAATAAAACGGCATTTGCGCGTACGTCAATGGCATGCTCTTTGGAATTTTCAATTCGTGATCGTTGGTATAAATCCACTGCCTCGGCTCGGGCCTTAAATTCGCCTGGGAGGCACCGTAAGCCAGCATGTCGTTCGACACCCACGCGCTCAAGTAATTATAAAAAGCTCGCGGATTGATGATCCCCTCGGAGTCGACGAGCCTGACTTGAGTGACCAGCGACTTATCGATAGGATTGTCGACGTGGCCAGTTTGGACTAACAGTTTGTAAGCCAGTATCGCCTCGTCGCTGGCATTCTTGTACCACCTCTCCTGCGTGATGCAACCGTTAGCATAATCTTTATCGAAAGCGTTCTGCAATCCTTTAAGCCAATCTCGGAAGAGGCTCAACCAAAACTCGGGTAAGCCGCCGTTATCATTTTTTATCACGTTCTTTATCCTCATGAAAGCGTCGTGGAACTCGTACAATAATTTCTGATTATTAGGATACTCGAATTCCCTCTGAGTTACGGCGTACATATTGTAGAAGCCGAAGTGTTTAGCTTGCGCGGCTAAGAAAGCGTGCTCGTTCGAATTCTGCGGGACCAGGTCGGTCAACTCCAGCCCGTCGTTCACCCTCACAGCTTGCCAGACGCTGCCGACCAGCACCGCGATTAGGATCATCATTCCGAACACCTTCGTCGCCGGCCTCGTAACGAACGGAGCGTAATGCCTCGCGGCCATTTGCGTCAGCGAGAAACTGAGACAATCGTCCTGGCTGCATCCCGTTAGAGTGTCCTCTTCGCTGCACTGTTTTTCCGCGTCCACCTCGATGTTACCGCCGACCCAGGACTCGTTCTGCGCGTTCTGCGACGTCAGGATCTGCGTGCAGGTCTCGCGACGCTCGGGCGGAATCGCCCTCGTTACCGTTTGCTTAGCGGTGCCGTTACCCGTTCTGCTCGCGTACTTGTTCCTGCCAGCGTTCGACGGCAGGCAACAGCACAGAATGTCTGAACGACCGGAACGACGCCTCCTCAGGTCGAGGCTGACCATCGCAGGGAAGACCAGCAACATAGCGGCGAGGTTGAACAGCAATAATATGCCAGCTTGCAAACAGAAGACTCTGAGCGCGGGAATCGGGATTATCGCAGCGGCAAAGAAAGCCGATACGTTGCAGATTCCTGCTAGGAGGACGGACAAGCCGGTTCTCTTCAGAACGACGCCCGTCTGCTCTCCGCTGGGCACTTCGTTCACCGAGAGCTCGGCGTACGTGTGCGTTAATAGGAACATGTCGTGAACGCCGAGGCCCAGTGCTAGGAACGGAACGATTTGGGTAGTCGCCGCGTTAAATGGGATGCCTAACAGGGCGCAGAACCCCAAACCCGCAGCCACCGTCGCGCAGATTAGCATCACGCCGGCTATACCGACGCCAGCTTGCGAGCGCACTGGATCCTTCCATCGCAGCAGGACTATACCTGCGTACAATACCTGCAACAAAAGGATCGGCCTTTCGTTACTTAAAATAACGAATTCGTCAAATAACGTTCTCTAACAATACGAAGTACATAAAAAATTGTAGATTATTAAAAATATTAAACTAACCATCAGTGCGCAGCCGATAGCGATTTTCATGACGGGCACCTCGCTGTATTTTCCAAGGATGTCGTTCATAGTCGTTGTACTGAACGCGTATAAATTGTACGGTGCCGATCCATTCGTGTCTAAATGCTTCTTCACTTGATTGCTGAACGCTCGCTGCCAGGTCTCCAGCACTTGGGCCGCCTTCTCCTGGGACCAGTCGATGTGGTGTACCTTGTAGGTGCCCGCGAAAAAATCGTAAAGTTCCCGCTCTCCCATCAGCTGCACGACGGTCTGCAGCGCAGCTGCCCGGGTCAAGTGACCGGTCTTATTGTGCTTAGCACCGCCGACGAGCAGCTCCTCGGGCCAGTGCATGTATTTCGCCGCGAAACCGTAACAGCCACCGGTCAACTCGGCTCCGATGTCTGGTACCTGCGAAACAAATTGCAAACCACCGTGAGTCTAAATTTTAATTAACAGAACTATCAAAATTATAAAATCAGTCATTGAATGTTTATTAAATTGGTAAAGGTCTCTTTCAAAATTGTGTTTTACTTAGATTTCATTTTGCTTGAACTTTTCGTTGTTTCAACAATCTCATTATATGTTTGATAATTTTATGTCTGTTTATTTTTTAAGAAGGTTTGTACCTCTTTGATTATTATTCAGGGAAACGTGAAACCTAAAACGAAGCACCACCTGTAACATTACTCCCTCCCAGATCGTCATTAAGCAGACACTAATGAATTGTGAGACTGTACAATGGATTCTATGCAGAGAATAAGCCTGGGCGCAGTTCATCCCTGTCCGCGTTATTTATCTTGGCATGATATAGGGAACTATTGGACAGGGTCCAAGCAACTAGACGGCGATCATTTAAAGTCCTCGCTGGTATGCTCCTTTTATAGGTCCCCATAAAATCTCGGTGTGAGGTCCGCGATACACTAGGCCACCCACTGTCCTCTCACTTACGATCGCGTTTTTATCATTTTCTGACCCACCTAAAGAACGCCCATTCAAACCCTCCTTCCAGCAATCGAATTCCTCACGGGACAACAGCTTCCACGTATTTTGTATCGCGTTCTAAAAATCACTTGTCAAAAATGTGGTTCCCTGCATCCAAAACAGAATTTATCGTTCGTACGAAATAACAATAAGAAATATTTCGTGATATAAAAGAGGAGTGATTGCAATTGATCGAACTAGATCTGAAGACGATACGAAAAACTGGATATGAAAAATGATGCTGCGGGTGAATGAACTTTACACATGGCATACGTGAATGAGCATAACGTGACAGTATGTTTTGGACGCTACAGCGGAGATCGTGCGTGAATGAATTCTACGAATGCACGTGGAGTTTCGAGTACAACGAGACACGCGATATGAGTATGCGATGCGTGTTTACGATAATATTGAGTGCGACCAAATAAGGGTTTACTACAGCGCGATGAAACCGAATCTTTCTCATACCTGAGGAAATTGATCGAGGAATGTATTTGGTATCAATTACCACTTCCAAATCGGTGAAAGATCAAATACAAAAGTCATGATTACCCTTTTAATGGAATTTGCTTTTTTATTATTTTCGATCCAAACTTTACTCGCTTTTGTATTTGAAAAATGTATACGATTAATTATTGGCCATTGATTGTGTGATTACCTCTGAGTAATTTCGAGTTTGAGGAAACCGGTGAGAATGCGGCGGCGGAGAAAACGAAATGATAAAAACGTGAAAGACACCAGGGGCACGTTACTCGCATACTAACGAGCCGGTATTAATTACCAGCAATTAATTCGTTGGGTTATCGCATAGCAATTAAGCAAACGACCAAGTCACGCAGAAATTGAGTTGACCACTTTACTTCTACCTCTAGCACCATTTTCGGTGGTACATAATAATCGAGGACAATTAAAAGTTATAATGTAAACGATTTCTCACTAATTTTTTATTCTTAATTCAACGTAAAAGACAAATTCATTTTCATAAACTAAAGATTGAAATAAACTTCGACAATCACAGTGTACAAAAATCAATTTTTCGATTTATTCTTTCTCTAATATGATATGAATTTAATTGCGATCGACGACGATGATATCGAAGCTTACGCAACGCGAGAAGAGGTCGTGGACCTCGCGATGCGACGCGACGCGACACCCGCGTGCCAGCGCAGCGCACGATGCGAGCCGCAGGTAACACTAGAGCCCACCCACGGCGATTATCGCGTGTCTCGAGTATCGATCCGCGACACCGTGATCCGTCACGATATCCTGTTCGCTGATTTTTGAAAACCGCCCCGTGAGCGGTGAGCCGGGGACAATTTGTACGTCGCGCGAGCCACGTACAGAGAGATTGCGATCGCGGTGCCCGATTCTGATCGAATTGCACGCGCGATATCGTGTTCGATGCGACGGCGCCGACTTTTTTCCCCCGGCGAATGCGCGAATGGATTCGGTTACACCGAGAAATTATACAGTTGATTCTCTAACTTAAGACGTTCGCCGTCATTGAAACGTTCCGCTCCTTGAATAAACGATTCCACACGTTGCAAGTACTTTTCCTCCGCGCATTTTTTAGCCCACATTTCATTGGTGATAATAAAGAGGATGCTACCGGATATTACGTGCGCATGAGGACTACTGAGCGCGAGTCCAGCTCCGATTCGGACGGGATACGTGTTGCACGTAGAAGTTGCATTACGTAATTCCACGAACGGACGCTCCCTATGCGTGCCACAAAACGTCGACGCGATATACTACTGGCACGCTTTTCATGTTTTTCTCCACGTGTTCGGACGTTGTCACGACTAACGGCGAACCGGTAGCCTCGTTGTTGCACTCCAGTTCGATCGACTCACACCTGCTCCTGCATCATCTCTTCTCGATATCAAACATTTCTGTGTACACATATGTATTAAAAAACCAAAGATATAAATATGAAGTAAATGATTCTGTCCCGAATGATATGTCTTCCGCTAAAAAGAAAAAATTAGATTCAATTCTAATTTGTAGTTTGTATCTCATTACGGAGGAAATGGATTAATCGTGTTCAATTTAGTCGGAGGCTAAAGGCAGGTGTTATTCCCCCGTTTTCCCATAGGAAGCGGCTCCCGTTCCCCGAGAAGATCACGTATCTGCTCCCGATCGACGATTTTATCGATCCGGCCGGCTCCCGGAGGCTCTTCATTAATTATGCGATGGACATGGATCGGATAATGATTCCATTAAGTACTCATGAAAAGGAGGAATCTTTGAAAAAAGGCCGCAGGCTAGGCCGCCTCCTTAGAGGCTCGCGTCTCTCTCTCGGGTCTTAGGCTAACGAGCCGGCTCTCCTTCGCGTCCGTGTATGTATGTACGTACGTGGATAAACGCGGTTTTGCCACGCCGGCAAGGACCGGCGAGCAACTAGATTTTAATTGATCCGCGCTCGCAATTAAGTCGATTAGCGCTCCACCGTTAAGAGCTTAATCGGGCGTAGATCCTTCGGCGTAACGGGGCACACGCGTGTGTCCGTTTACTTTGACTCGAGTGCCGGAGGATCGAGAGGTTCGAGAAACGCTCGACTGTCGGCCGCGAAGGTGATGACTGACTCTCTTTGAGCGCGCCGTTTGGTAGTGTGCACGTTGAAAGGGCCGGATTAGCATGAATTCAAGTACCTTTTCAGAAAGCTCCGATCTGATTTCCTTCTTTTTTAATAATTGCCTCGCGTTTGGAAAGTGGTACGTCTTTTTTTTTTACACTGCCCTTATAGTGAATTGCAGTTTCGTTCTCTGTGGGGCGAGATTTCCATAACTTCCGAGAGCAAAACGGTGTCACTCTTATTAAGAGATCGTTCGGAATTTGCATTTTACAAGATTTCAAATGAAATCGTCACGGTCCGATTTTCGCCTACAGCGAGGAAGACACACATGCACGGGGCGTGTATTGCGAGGGGCCGATTCGGGCCTACCTCTTCTGCGTAAGCTCCGGACGCTCCTCTCTGCCCGCAGCTATACACTCGAAACGCTGGGAGACGGCCGAGCGCACCACGTAGCCATTAAGTGTAATTACCTTAAGTACGGGCGCGCGCTATACTGTATGGAAATAGACGTAGAAATAAGGGACCGTGCCTGGAGAAAAGGGAGACGCAAGCCGGAACGGAGAGAGAGGAAACAGAAAACGAACTGAACGACGGCTCTCCTCCCTTTCGAGATCGAACATCAATCCACGCTTTCAATTATGCGAAATTAATTGACCCGTGCCTCGTATCATAATCCCTCCTACTTGCGATCTCTCTCACGAAGCTTACTAGAATGAAAGTTTCCTGGAAAACGTGCTGTATACTTTTGTACCTGCCTCTCCTCTGTTCCGTTATTTTATCAATCGCATGAGCAGGCAATTTTAAGGGAAGTTCACTCCCTTCGCAAAAAGACGATAATATATAATGAGGTAGTGACTTTAAAAAATTGCGAAAATAATACGTATTATGCGGTCTCATTGTGTAACAAAAATTCGAGTGAAAAAGAAGTCCCTATCAGGAATAATTAATTAGATCACCTCCCACTGTAATTACGTCAAAATCTTAATGAACGATCCTCGTTCCCCGTTACCACAGGGATACGGTTTCTTATCCGAAACATTCCGGGAACCGATCGGCGCCGCGAGGCGGTCGCCGGGCCGCGTGTAATTCGCGCGTACACGCGCGCGTACGACCGGAATCTCGGCCGTATGTTAATGACATCGAAACGACCGACGGCGTTAATGCGCCGGCCGCGCCGCGCCTGCGAGAAAGCGTACGTAATGCCCGACGTGTAGCGCGTCCGACCACCAACGTGGCGCAATAATGACGTCGCGTCTCTCAATTTTATTATTTTAATGTGCGCGACCCGCCGCGCTCCGACCCACGCGACTCGCATACGCGCGGATCCTCGCCCGTCCTTCCATGGGAATCGTTTTCATTCACAACCGCTGCCGCTATCCCATTCCCTCGCCCGTCTCTCCGTCCCACTCGCGGCTACGTGTCCGAAAATCGTGTCGAAGGATAGAAGTAGTCGTTGAATTATGGAGCCTTCATAGTCCGTGTTGATTGATTTAATTAACACTCCCTTGTGACTTTCGATTTTTGATATAATTTACCATTTTAATTTTGAGGTATGTTTATATTAAAAATATATATGCACCTGTAGGAGACGAAAAGGAAGAGAATGGTAAATAAGGAGTCGGCTGGCATTCAGAAGTGGGCAACGCAATTACCAGTGTTCGCATTTCCGGTGGTGACAGATTTTCCCTGAGATACCGCACGCGCTTCCTCCTTGACGTCGAACGGGAAACGTGGCAGATACGTAGCACGGAATCAGCATTCAGTCATCGGCATTTCGCGCGGCGAGAAATTTTCGATTTCGATCGCGACGCGCGTGCACGGCCAATTAAATATTCATTACCGCAGTCGCCGTGGCTCCGGCCACGGAATACCCCGCGAAACATCAAAGCGGAACGGGCGAGCCGCTGTCCAGGACCTACCGGGCATGCTACGTGCGCTTAGCCGGTCGCCGTTGGCCGCGGAATTCCAATCGGCCACTTGTTATTCCGGACATCGATCCTATGAAACGAATCTCAGCCGTCCGCAGGCTTCCCCTACGCATCGCCCGGTCGCGGTCCCCGGTAATTCCGTCGCTACGAGACGGTATTTCGATAGCGATTCCGTTCCGGCGACGTCGACGCTTAGTTCTTCACGAATTAAACGGCTCGGAGGCGCGTGGAATTTTTAGATGACCTCCTTTTCCCACGAACCACCATCGGTCTTAAGCTTTTCTTGCCGCGAGCTTGTTTTCTTTCGAATAAAACGTCGGAATCCGGTCTTGTCGATGACAAGCTTGTCATAGAGATATTTTTTGACTCACTGGTATTAAT
Organism: Ceratina japonica; assembly: GCA_019453355.1. Lineage (NCBI taxonomy): Eukaryota > Metazoa > Arthropoda > Insecta > Hymenoptera > Apidae > Ceratina > Ceratina japonica. The sequence continues at coordinate 23,884 of SMSR01009932.1, forward strand.
CCAAGATCGAATCGATCGATGGGTTATTTTAGGAGAGATTCCAATATTTTCTCGATAGCCAATAATTGTACGTGGGTAAATATGGTTTGCTTACCTGCTGCGATTTTTTATTCGGCGCGGTTTCGGGACACTCCGGGTCCGTCGGATCGAGGCAGGGCTTGCTTTGGTAACCGTTCGTTATCCCGGCCCTCTTCATGTAGTCCTCCAGGATTTTGAAAGGGAACATGAACTGCATTTTCTTCATCTCGTCCAGCATCCCCGACGGGTTCAGGTTCGTCCACTGCACCGGCTTGTGCGACTGCGTACCGCTGCCGTGAATAATAAATTCAAAAGAAATTGAATCATTTGATATTAATTGACATCAAAAAGTAAGAGTCGAATGACCTAATACAATTCTAAATGTGTGCGACTTAAAAATAAATAAAATGAGGAAGAAACTGAGCGAGCACATAGTCATTTTTAAACTGCGTTGTGCATAATTCATATTTCCATATATTCTACATACATTATGCAAGCCGCATTATCAAATTAATAATGTATGAAATTTTAATTTGAAACTTAAAGAGCACTCATTATCCCTATAATGAAGTCGTTCGAATAGTTTATTTCAGGCTAATTAGTCCGGGCAAACTACATAATGTTCTTCATCCATATGCTAAACGGAATACATACATACATGTGAAAGAATTGTTTTCGGGATAGTTTTATTATACTTACGGTATGTGCACAGGATACTCTGGCCCCAGGAGTTTGCTGCCTTCCCAGAAACAGTCGAGAGGTGTAATGATGGCGCAAGGTATAATACTATCAAATATCTGAAATGAAAGAATCGTTAGAATTCCTATAAATCTAATTGTAAATAACTTAATTTGTATGCTTTTATAATAAATGAGTTCTTTTTTATAATAAATGATTGATTCAGCGAGGTAAAGGATTGCAGCTNATATAAATCTAATCGTAAATAACTTAATTTGTATGGTTTTATAATAAATGCGTTCTTTTTTATAATAAATGATTGATTCAGCGAGGTAAAGGATTGCAGCTCGTCAGGCAAATTATCACAAGCTGTTAATTGAGCAACGCGAGTTTTCCCAAGGTTGACGGGCGAAATTGACATGTTCCGATGTATTTAATGGATTGCTTAATGACGAACCGTACGTTCACGGCGCCGATTTACGATTATTTCTCCTTTTCTTCGATAGTGGACACTAACGATCGCCATAAGGTTTTTCTTGGTAGCGAAGCATTATGAGAGACCACCTGTGCGTTCTCAGAAACTCGAATAGGGCGGTCTCTCCAGCGAAGCGTTTCATTTTTTTTTCTCTTCTTACCCTCCTTGATTTACGAATAATATGGATTTCTATAGGATACGAAGGGCCCAAGAGACATCCATTACATTGTCATCCCGATGCTCTCAAAGTCGATATATAAGCCACAGAATCGACGTGCTGATGATGATATGATTTAAGACAAGATCTTAGCTGAAGCACTGATGATTTCTTAAGCAAAGTGTAAAATAATTGAAATTATGTAGAAACGCATGTTGACAAACTTCATCACAATCAAGTCAGGCGAGCAGCAATTTCGTCCCATGCGATTTCAGTTAGCAGCAGTAAACGGTACAGAATAGAATGAAGCTCCCTATACCTAAATAGCCCTGGGATAATAATATTCCTGTTTGCCCGACATACACAAGACACCGCCGTGTGATTTAGCCGGTTCCCCCGAGCAATTCCTACATACCGGAACATCTATCATTCAACGGAGGCTTTCAGATTGAAACTTGAATCGCGATCTTCCTTTCTGCCAAACTCTGCTCATATCTTCAAACTTAAAAATCAATAAAATATCCTGCCTTCAAAGCAATTTTATTTTCAGTAATCGCAAAAAATTTTGAACTTTGTCAATGTCCTGTCAGACTCGCTGAATCAATATAACGTAAGATTAGCAAATCAGACTGAAAAACTGGAACATTCAATCGCGTAGTTGAGCTGATAATACCGCGGAAGCGCGGTTCGACAGAGGCGTTTCTCACGGTGTTTCGTGCTCTTCCTTTTCGAAACGCATCTAACGCGTCCGCTCGTTAGCAGCGCGTAAGAAACGGTGTAACACGATCGAGCGTGGATACGAGCGCGTCAAGTACGTGCAAACCGACATTCTCGTACGCCTTTCCGTATTCACGATTCGCAATTGCGTATTAAATATACAAAAATCTAATAATACCTAAATTAAGTATCAATTTAATTCTAAATTTACTGTATTAGTAAAACAGATTGGTATTGCAAAGTATGATTTAGCGAGGATGCTTTTAAACGATCATGACGCTATCGTAGCCATCGCTAGTTTCGAGGTTTCCTAATGGGCATCGAGGAGTCACAGTGTGCGCGCAATAACGCGATATCGTACTTCACGCGTCGAATACGTGAATAGCAAGAGGCGTACACGAGCGTAACCGCGTATCACTTACACGTCTACGTAGAGTGGTGGTGGTTCTAAATTACCTGGTCGATGTAGTGCATGTCGAAGTTGGGTATGTTCAGCGCGTAACACATGTCTTTCAGCTTCCACGTGCTGCAAGCGACACGGAACACATGCATTCATGAATACAAGTTTTGCATCCCTTTAAACCCCGGCGCGCCGATAACAGCGGCTCGGAGAGTGCTCACCGAGTTAAGAAAAACTTGAAACGATCGCAATCGCTTCTCTAAGCCGCTCCTCGGTGCACACGGGGTGTCCGTGAAATTCACAGGAAAGAACAACAAGATACTCGAAATTGGAATCAATTTCCTTAAATTCAATTGCAAACAAACTATGTAATGCTATATATTTTATTGTATTTATTAAAATCATTAATAATCATTTTATTATCTATTGACAATCGAGCGAAAATCATAGATTCGAAATGAATGTGTCTCTTTCCCGGCGATTTCCGTAAACTTTAGAAGGAATAAGTGGAAAAAAGACTTACATGTCGAACAGGTGTACGGTGACCTGCGTCGCCGCCTTCAGGATCGCTAAATGTTCCTTGAGTGCGGCAGGGTGCAAAATATTCGCTCCGGAATGCCTCGGCATTTGGATCACGAGCTGATGCGTCGAGGCGGCCGCTTCACCCAGCGCTTCCGAGGCGTAGGTCAGCTCTTTTTGCAACCTTCCACCTTCTGCGATCAAAAAACACCACGGTCGCGTGAAACTCGGTAAAAGAATTCCCGTTCGTCGATTTTCTAACTCCACAGCATCAAATCCTCGAATCACTTAGTGCATCATAGTTTGCAGTTTTAAAAGAGCATTAAGAACTCCATTAACGTTAGCTTATAAACTTTGTCAGTCTTTACTTAATTTTTTACTCAAGTTCTTGAGACGTTGCACCTGCCACGAGGTATGACGAAAGAGAAAGGCGAATTACTAAGAAAAATAGACGGTTCCCTCCCTCACATTGTGTCTGCAATAACAAGTTTCTAATAATTTCCTGTAATTCGTCAAAGGACGCCGCGTTCAAAATACAGGTTTCGGAACGCAGTCGTCTTCCTTCAAAGGGGAAATAGCACCTATACCTGGACCCTTTCAGCGGGCTGCTCCGGCCGAGTCACGAGGCTCTCATCCGGGGATTGGCCGGTCGCTTTATTCGCGACTCGTGCCACTTTAAGCTTTCGTCGGACCGCGGTACTGTTTATGCTCGGGACGATTCCCCGAAGAAAAACATCGACCGCGGGCACCCGGTGTCGTAACACACGTTTCCTACGGGCTTTACGGATATACCGGGAAAAATTTCTGGCAGGGTACCAATGAAAGCGTTCCTAGAAGAAGACGTGGAAATAGCTCTCTCTGTTATGGGTCGAAGAGACCGCCGGCCGCGACCCGTGACAACCTCCATCGATCTTCCCTCGACGAGCCAAATTTACTACCACACAATCTTACGCATCAATTATTTTTAAATTCAATCGACCGAATATAAATGTGCAGGTACCACAAATGATTTTGGAGCGAGGTGCAATTGAAATTGGCCTACAATCGTTTGAGGTACGTATACAAAANACAGGTACCACAAATGATTTTGAAACGAGGTGCAATTGAAATTGGCCTACAATCGTTTGAGGTACGTATACAAAAGTCTGAAAAGTCCAGTCAAAAGTTCAGCAGAATTAGTATTATTTCCAAGACACTTGACTGTCGATGGGTAAAGTATGCGAAAAAGGTCGAAAGGAATTTCATACTAGAGTAACCAAGCCTACATTTCATCCGAGAATTCCAAACGTCGTAGCTAGGAAAGTCGAAAGAATCGGAGCAGCAGTCGGAGCGAGGGTGCTCGGGAGCAGGTCCGCGTGGAGCGCGAGCCGGGGATACGCGCGTATTCATCGGAAAGCAGCGCGCGGGAAGGAAGGGCACGAGAATGACGTCTGACACGGGGTACGTCGGGACCCCACCTAGTCGGATTTCACCGTCAAAAATGCCGACGGCGTATTTGCTCGTTCCGCCACGGCGCGGCCTCCGGAGACCACCCGTGTTGCCCGCTATCAAGACGGTTCTCAACCGGGACCCGGGCGCGGCCCGCGGTCCCCGTTACGGGGCCCGAGCCACGCGGAAACCGAGCCGGTCGCGCCGGAGAACCGGCCGCCGAGAGTCGACGGGCGGTCTTTCGAGCCGATATTCAGGGATGTATGCCGGGATGAAACGAACGTATATACATATATCCGCAACGGGGCCTCATCGTGACCAATCTGAGGGACAGGGACGAATACCGTGATCGTAAACCTCGAAGGACGAACAATAATGAGGCCGGCGTGAAGAGACGACGACCTGGGTTACTGTGCGCGACCGTCACACGGACTTCCTCGCCACGAAACGTTCTCCATCCGTTTTACGGCCACGATACAGATCGCCGATTTTCTTTCGTACAATCTTAGGAATTCAATCGAGACGTATAAAAATGTTTAATTATTGCTCGCAGTAATAAACCGTTGATCTGGTGCATGTACCGCAACGTAAATAACGGGAGAGACGGGTATTAAAAAACATTTAGCAATGGGAAACGATGCAATTTCCCACAGTCTGCCAGATGCTGTCTCGGAACGATTCCCTGCGAAAACACACCAGTCACCAGCGTCCGCTAATAAAATCATCAACGATAAAGGTCTTCCGTAGCCGCGGCCGCACGAATCGCCGACTAACGAACGCCGGATAATTAATCAGAAATAATTGCCCGTATTTATCTACGCTCGAATCTATGGACTGTTTGTATAATGGATGCGTATCGTGACGTGAGTTAATGAAAGTCGTTACGAGGCGTTATGTAATACGATTACCGGGAGGAAGGCGCGTCCGCGCGGGAGGAAAAGACGCGCGGGACTCCTCCTCGTCCGCCGCGTGTCCCGGGCAGAGGGGAAGGGTCATCGTGACCGACCTGGGTAACAGGGACAGATACCCCGACCGTAACCCCTCCGGGGGACGGTAATGAAGGTGGCGTGAAGAAGAAGGGAACCTGATTGCGCACGTTCGACCCTTTCCTTGCTCGCTCCTTCCTTCCACTCGTTTCTTACCGCGCTCCGAGGAGGCGGTGGAATGTCGAAAACCGCTACGCATTTGTCCACGGTAACAATAGCCGCCGTTCGCCGCACGGAATCTATCGGCAGGATTGCCGGCCGAAAAAAAAGGGGGCGAATTTTTATTCGACCGCCGCGGCACGTGCACGCCCGTAAACCGTGTTATTGATACTCAACGGTGTACACGGGGATCATTTACTCAAATGACTTTATCGGTCGCTGCCAGTATCCAATACTCCGAGAGCTTCCACGCGCTGTACAGGCTGATACAGTTTCACCGTTGAATCCACCGTTCGCCTAAAGTGAACCACGTACTTTTACTTGAAATCAATACCGAGGAAAAGGATTGTAAGATCGTATTTACTTACACATGTTTTACGGCAACGACCAGATTCGAAATTGCATCTCTTCTAAGACATTACGAACTGATGCAAAACTGGGGGTACGAATGGAACTCGAAAGAAGAGACACAAATCTTCTGGGAATTAAGAATTACACAGCATCCTGCAACGGCTCGAAAAGACGATCCTATAATTATTTCGGGCTACCGCGTCGTGCTGGTCCGAAAAATCGACGAAAAAGCGGCGGCCGCTGGAGGGGGCGATTAAAACGCGGCGGAACGTCGCGGTTCGAGGACTCTTCAGTGGTCGCCGAGCGTGAGCCGACCTGTACCGATCTAAATTTTATAGCCACGCGAGTTCGCCTCGGCCTCCGGGCAACGGAACGTTTCCCCGCGTACGGAATCACTTAGAACGACGAGGCTCGGTGCCGCCCACGCGAGACGGGACGTCGCTAAACGCGGTCCGGAAGATGAATCGAGCTGTAGAATGCAGCGAGCGTAATAAAGACACTACTCTCTACGTTCTGCGTAGCAAGAAACGTGCGTCTGGGGCAACCACGAATCGGAGAGAGACGAAAACGAAAGGGGGGCAAGAGGGACGGACGGGGGGCCGCTGTGATTCAGCCGAGGGAAGAGACGGAAGAAGAAAAGGGGAGAGACGCGTATCTTGATTTATCGGCGGGGCGTCTCTATAATTATTTCTCTGTCCCTGTCTGGCGCGCATCGGCGAGGCCGCGCGCTCCCGTCCTATCCGCACCCTTCCGGCTACCGTGATTGCACCGTGTAAGAATCTACTTTGCTCTCTGTCCCTCCGGGCCGGCTTTGAATGGTCGCGTGTTTCATTGTCCATCGACTTCTCCCCGCGCGATCCCACTAATCTCCTACGTTTATCTTCTAATCTGACGACGCACCGTCATTCCCTCCGAAACCGTGATAACTCTTGGAAACTTTTACCTGTTGACCAAAGGAGACGAACGTTAGTTATCAATCTCGAAGCCATTATTCATAATGCTGGATCAGCTGGCTCGTTAAAAGCCATAATCACGGTACGCCGAGGACACGCGAAGAATCTATGGGATATAGTCGAGGGCCGTCATTACGGTCTTCATTAGGTATAACAGTACCTCGCTCTCCTATTGCGAGATTCTGCACGGCGGCGTATAGTTTGGAAATCGGACGACGCGAGTCGAACGGAACGAACGGCCACTTTCCGGTGCGTACGCGGGTTAATGAGCACCTTTCAAATTGCACGTACCGCAAAATAATTATGCGACCGGGGGGGAGAGCCCGTCGGGGGAACGGAGCAGCCACGTTCTCCCACATAGTCATCCCCTGTCGGCGGGATGGAGGAAGCGACGTTTAACGATAATTCGTCGCTCGCCCCGAGGGAAAAGGGGCCACCGAACGAGGAGGAGAGTCTTGAATCAACAGCACCGAAAAGGGGAAAAGAGCGGAAAGGGAGACGGAGAAAGGAAAGGAGAAACACAGCGCGTGTTCCTCTCGTCTTCACGGACGGACGGACGGACGTGGACGCGTACCAGTACGAGGGAGAGAACAGGTGCAACCAGCGCGGGCCTTTTGGTCGTGCAACCAACAGAAACGACGAAAGCCACGGGCGACGGAACAACGAGAGAAAAAGAGAGAAACGGACGGGGATCACTCCCACCCCATTTTCGTGGTTCTCGTGCTTCGTCCTTAAATGCCTCAGCAGGAGCAGAAGCAACGGCGGTGGCAACCCTCCTTAAGTTCTCCTCCTTAAATTTCAAACGAGGAGGCTGCTAAGCCGGACAAGGTAGGACACGACCGTAGAATCGTTAAAGGGATATTCCGTCCAATTACTGGTTATACGTTAATTTCGCGAATGTAACTAGCAAAACAGCCAAATGCCTCCTCGCTTTTAACCGCGATGCACTTCCTTAAACGATCTTATCAATTAATTCGTATGTGCAGTGATAAAATTTGTAATACAAAGAATCTAATTATATCCTAAACTTTTCTTTTTTCATTGAGGAGCCTTTAATTTATTCGTCTCGATTAGAGTGCGTGAACGTGCGTAGATATAAACAAAACAGGAAATAGGAGGGTCGGTTGTTTCGTCTATCTGAAACCTCCGCGACCACTGTTTGTGCACTCGGTGAATTATTTCACCACCAGTGGCCACCATCTGTTGCTAAATAAACGTTCCACGAAACGGTTTCCCTTGACACTTTACGAATCAGTTCCGGAAAGTGGGCTCTTCCGTTTTGGGAGCCGATCCCTCCGCCGCGGACTAACAAGATTGAACGCCTGTCAACGTCGTGGAAACGCACGTGTGGACAGTTTTATGGCGTGTGAAAATATAAGAACCACGTGCTCCCACCCGTTTTTAGGGTTTTCCCGAGCGACCAAATTTTCGTGCCTTTCTCCGACGCGTTTAGCGAGAACTAATGTATTCTAGTAATCACTTGGTAGCATACTCAGACTTTCATTAATTCTCGTCGCACAGAACATGAGAGACATTTGATTTACGGCTTGAATTTGTAAACGAACGAATTTAATAACCCGGGGTAGCGGCTTAAACACGAATGCTCTCCGAGTCAGTGCCTATCAAAGTTTCGCGACAAGGCATAAAACGAGGAAGTCGGGAATAAAATCGTGACGACCGCTGATACGTCGAGTCGCGGTCGTTTCTTCAAAACGACGTCCACCGGTGGCTTCATTATCGTCCGCGGTTAAAGATAAAGTTTCGGGGTTGATGCCCATCGGACGGATAGTAGAAGAGGTGCGGATGGAAAAAGGAAGGGCCGCGAGCCGGGGCCCGGATGGAGGAGCCGGGCCTAAAGCTACTTGGCGTAGTATAGAAACCCTCGTGGCCCCTTTCCCGACTGTTCCTTCACGGAGTTTCGACGGTATGGCAGGAAGGAGAGAACGAAGACGAGAGAAGAAAACGAAGGGGGCCCTTCGAAGCAGGCTTAGCTCTCTGAGGCTCACGGAGGAGCTGAGACTTGGCTCAATCGCTCAGGCACGCAGGCCCACCGCTGGCTGGCTGGCTGGGTTGGCTTGGCGCACACAGAGAGCCCACCGGGCCACCCACCGCGACCATTCACCGGAACCGAGCCCCATCCAATCCCAGCGGTGCTCATTTTCTGCTGTCATCCACTCTTTTTCCAAGTATCTCACAATTTTTCATTGATAAACCCGCGTTGCACTCACTCCTTCCTAAGAAAAGTGCAGCTGAGTCTCGTCTCTGATTGGATTCCTTCGAATACAACAACAAAATGAGATTCCATTGATCATTTTACATTTGAACGTGAAATTAAAATTGTATTTCATACTAGAAGTCGGAGAACTGTCAACCTCTTCAATCTTGTTTACAGTCAAAATTCCTTTCATCTCGGTCCACGGATTTCGTCCTCTGAATGGATCTCGTGATCGACGTCTACGAACGGTATGAGTCAACGCGCAGGAATCAGGATGACGTGCAACGATGCCGCGTGATAAATAGAAGATGAGATCCTCTGTTTACGCGGCCGTTCGTCCGTCCGTCCGTCCGTCGGTGTAACAACAACAGATTCCCGGTGGGTCTTTGGACGACGGTCTTCTGACTTTCTTATCCCCGTTGCGGCCTTACGGAATCTCGCCGTCTCGTTCGCTCGCTTTGGTCCAGCGCCGCTCCTTCTCGCTCCGCCTCGACCTCTTCATCATCGTTTTCTTCTCCTCCGCTCGGTATCCCCGTCTCCCTCGCACTCGGAGGCATGGGGGCCTAATGAAGATGTAAGCAGTCGGCCGGGTCCCTCGTGCACGGTCGTACCTTCGTCCTCTGTCCGTCCTCGTCGTGCCAACGGCGTGGCCTCCTTGCGCCGCTTGGCCCTCGGTACAGGTCGTTCCAGGAAGACGCTGTCGAGACACTTCCGAGTTCTAGCCTCGATATTCAGTTATCTCCGCCGTGCTTTCCCCCCACTGACAGGGGAAACTCGTTTCCACGACCAGATTCGTGTTTTAGAATCATCTCACTGGGGGATGATCACCAGGAGTAAATGATCGCACAATGATAATTTCAGGGGTTCGCTGCATTCCAGGTTCGGCAAGTTCCAGGAAACATTTGCAATGATATTCGGCATAACCGTTTAACCGTTGTCAGGCCATCAATCACTATTCGTAAAAAAACGAGCGGATCCCGTTTCTTGGAATATCCTATACAAGCATATTATCTGGCAAAGGTGAGGGCAAAAGGAAGAGCGCTCTTCCGATCTTCCTGCGGCTAAAAGTCTCCGTCCTTTTCCTCTCTAGATTCGAAACGAAACCGCCTCCTCCGTGTACGCGGATGTTCGACCGAGGGAAAGAGAGAAACGGAAGCCAGGTGGAACGGGACGGGGAGATATTGGCGCGTGTGCCGGGGCATCTCTGTTTAGCGAACCTACCGCGCCGTCGCGTCGTGTACACGCGAAAATAAAGGCAAAACGGATTGAATTAAGTGGACGCGCTCTCCGCCGTTCGATTCACAAAAGCCGGAGCCGCGCGGCTACGCGCCAGCTGGCCCCCGAGAGGAGAGGAGCCGGGGGTAAAAATATTCCCCGCGATTCCGTAGCGTAATCACGAATAATTGCGTGCCGGCTCGGTCACATCGCGCTGCCCCGCGTACACACCATTCGACTCTCTGGCGCTTCCGCCTCGAGGTCGACTTTAATTGCGCTCATCGAGCGTCGATCTCCTTCTCGAATCGCAGCTGCAGGAAACGGGCCGAAACGTGAATTATTACTCCGCTTTGACACGCCGAAAATTGCACGTCGCGCTCTGTTCCCCGCTCTTAATATTCGATTAAACGATTTAATACCCCTCTGAGGCGATGCGGGATTAATTGTCGTGCCATTACGACATCAATTCCGTTTACGAGCGCCTTAAATCCGTGGCGAACAAAGTTTCCCCAAAACGTCGACAATTAAATAATAAATAGTTAACGAGAGGATCCACCGGGTTGCCAATAAAATCCCCGTCGCATTCCTCCGCGGCGCGCGGCGTAAAGAGCGAAAATCAAGCGGGCCATAAAGCAACGTTTTATCGATCTCTCGCCGGCGAAATTTATAGCCGTCAGTCTTTCCGGAATATCGCGGAATCGCGCCACGGAGTCATAAACTCCTTCATTCTTTTCCGTCTCGTCGCTTCTTTTCAAACGCTCCTCTCTCTCGCCTTCTCGCCGCGCGCGCGCACGGCTATGGAACACTGCGCCCGCATATCCCGGCTGCCTCGGCCGCAGTCACCTCACGGATATCCGGTACTGATCCGCGTGGCGCACGCACATCTCGGATCACCATCTCGAAAGAATTCCTTCTCCGTTCCACCCGTTGCGAGGAGGAGGCCATCCGCCCCGAGACCCTCGTGGCTCCGTACGCTACCGATCACGGACGCAAAAAGTCGCGACAACGCAGTGCAAATTGGCCGACGCTTTTTCAACGGCTCGTTACTGTCGTCCCTGATATGCGATTAATTAACCGGGATAGGGGAAAGGAATGTCCTATGCGGCGACGAGGGATGCTGCAGGACTGCGCACACGCTGCGACGTACCTAAATGCAATTCCCAATTATCGAATTATCACAATTGCAGAAGAGATTCTATTGTTTATGCGAGGCTCGATTGACACATCAACCGTTGCGCAATGCGAACGGTAAAGATGCATTAAAAACAAAGAGAACAGTCCGGGAAATATAAATGATTACGTCCGAAAGCCCGCGCGACGAGTTTATATCATATTTCTTTCGCGGAGTTAACGCGTTAATACAGTTTGACAAATTGCCTGAAATCGTAATTACCCCGAGATTTCGTGCGAGATACAATACGCAATTTGAACGTGAATTATCATCGCGGCCCGGCGCGGTCCTCGTCCACGGGGGGAACTTTCACCGTGGTAACCGGTAAATCTTTCATCTAAACCGTTCATAAAAGCATTAAAGACGCATTACGGTCCCGTTTCGCGTGTTAAACATGACCACCCCGGTCACCGGGCGCGCGCGTTTCCTCAAAGTTTCGTTCGAGACGAATGACTTTTTAATGATTTCCCCGCGCGATTATCGCGGATGCAAATTTTTACCAACACTCCCGGCCGGGCATTACGGGGCCTTTGTAAACGGCGTCCACGCGGTTCACGGGGTTTGCCGATCCGCGGCGTTATTGGGGGAGCCAGCCGGGCAAACTCGTTTGCTCATTAAAATCTCATAAAACGCTGATACGTCTTTAATCTGCCGTCCGCGAGCGTTTCCTGCGCGCGCGAGAGGAAATCCCGGCGAGCTAGTGGCGTTTTAACTCGCTGATCCTAGACAAGGGCCGACGATCACGGCCGTACCTAGCGGACCGAGACGAAAGAATCGCCGGAACAGTTAGCCGGTACGATGTGCCGGCGTCTCTCCTACTATGCTCCGAGAGTAATATTTGTCCTCGATACCGAGCCAGCACTTTTCATTGTTCCACTCTATCGTCACGGAAAACGGGTCGTTGAACCGCGCTGTTTTAGGCAGCGAACCGAATCGACCAGGTGCGAGCGAATAACTAATAAAATAAATCCACCCAGAAAATCTGAAAAAATGATTGAGAATGAAGAACGACTGGACGAAGGTTGGTGAAGTTTTTACTACGTCAAAAAGTATTAAATTATACTTGTATATAAGAAAGCAGTATTTTTCGTTTTATAAACCCCAGATTTTACGAGCAATAGGAACCAAACGTATTTACTAACATCCCACTCTGACTTACGACGCGTCTCGCATGCTTTTCACTCGAGAAGTCGTTGGGAGGCTTTTGATTTCAGCGGCGGATGGTTGAAGTTGGCAACGGGGTGTTCGAATTAGCGTTTGGACTACGGATAAATATAGAGGCCCACCCAACGAGTAACTAATGTACCGTGTACAGCGACCGTAGGGAACTAAGGTTCGGCTCGGCGGTCTTCTCTCTCTTTCCAGCCCGAAATTGTCTCCGTCCGAGTTACGTACCGTTTGACCGGCGTTGAACTCTCCGGTCGCAACGAGTAATAAGTCAATGGGGCAAAAGTTTCGCACAAGATAAATACACGGTCATGGATTAATCTCGCTTGAAACTATTATAATAAGTTATATTCAACTTTCGAGAAGCGTCAGTTTCTGGGTACATGTTCACCGTGGTCGCTGGCAAAGAGTGAGAAAGTAATGTCCTTGTCAAGAAACACAAAACGTGTCATGTACACTTTGTAACGTGTCACTGTTTGCAGAAAATCTGCCTACTTCTTGTCGGATGCACTTCACAATTGCAGACAGAACATACAATGCCCTTAGTCATTCGTCGAGTCGAGAGAATTATTCAGGTGTCAAAGTTTTAATATACCTTAAATGAAGGTCAATAATTTGACATACTAAGCTAAGGGATAAATAGTTCTTTAAAACAAGGCAATATGTCATTATCTCACAATGACAGAGAAACTTTAGAATTGAGAAAGACATTCCAAATGTACAACACTGCATTTCGCGGGCCATAATGATATAAATTTTCAGCGCGACAACTTTCAAAACTAGCATTTGATGCAGTGTTTCTAACACACGTAATTGATAAAACTAGAAACAGCTAATTAGTGAGGCGAGAGTCAGACTCACCTTGAACCCAGAGCTGTTCGACCTTGCTGTGAACCTGAGCGGACTTGAGGGCGACGCAGAACGTAGCCAAAGCGACGATCGCGAGGAAGAGGACCTTGCCTGCGTGCCTCTGCAGGAAGTAGCCCAGCTGACTCAGCTGATCCTGCAGCCTTGCCCTGATCCACACCGCAGACCTCTGACCTTCCGCCTTGCCCTGCAACGTGAAGCCAATAATTATAATCTCAACCAGATGTCATACACATTTAAATTCGACACAACTATCATTCTTCATTTTCATNCATAAACCAATAAAGTTTTAATATACCTTAAATGAAGGTCAATAATTTGACATACTAAGCTAAGGGATAAATAGTTCTTTAAAACAAGGCAATATGCCACTATCTCACAATGACAGAAAAACTTTAGAATTGAATAAAGACAACTGCATTCCAAATGTACAACACTGCATTTCGCGGGCCATAAAGATATAAATTTTCAGCGCGAAAACTTTCAAAACTAGCATTTGATGCAGTGTTTCTAACACACGTAATTGATAAAACTAGAAACAGCTAATTAGTGAGGCGAGAGTCAGACTCACCTTGAACCCAGAGCTGTTCGACCTTGCTGTGAACCTGAGCGGACTTGAGGGCGACGCAGAACGTAGCCAAAGCGACGATCGCGAGGAAGAGGACCTTGCCTGCGTGCCTCTGCAGGAAGTAGCCCAGCTGACTCAGCTGATCCTGCAGCCTTGCCCTGATCCACACCGCAGACCTCTGACCTTCCGCCTTGCCCTGCAACGTGAAGCCAATAATTATAATCTCAACCAGATGTCATACACATTTAAATTCGACACAACTATCATTCTTCATTTTCATAAATTAATACCTACAAAAAATCATAAGAAAATCACCTTACTCCTGTCTATTTTAAAAAACCATAATAATAGCCTTTATTTTTAATTCGACACAACTATCATTCTTCATTTTCATAAATTAATACCTACAAAAAATCATAAGAAAATCACCTTACTCCTGTCTATTTTAAAAAACCATAATAATAGCCTTTATTTTTAAACTGACCTCAGTTTCGCATAAACTGCAATAAGTCAACGCTACCAAATCAGATAACGTAATCAAGTAGTTCATCTTGATATCAAAAGATTCAGCAGTCCTTTGCTTTCGGTTCAACCGGAATTTTTCGAATTCCAATCGCATTACAAATAGACACAGTCTCGGATTAGCATATAAATTTGCATGATTGCCGGTGGTTACGTAATATATAAAGACAGGCTCGTCGAGTGGAGCTCCCAATTCGTGCGAGGCACTGGTGCAGCAAGCTACCGCCTATGATTTTCAAGAAACAGAACTGATTCTAGGCAGCTACCCCAGGGCGGTGTGGCTGGTACAGCAGCCGAAGCGCTTTAAATTGGCCGCGTGGGCTTTGACGATGATAAGTAGCTAGCCGCGGGTTGTACGAACGTGTGCACCACCCTTTTCAGACGAAGAAGGAGAAAGTAGGAAGAGGGAGAGCCGGCGAGATGCCAGTGATGAAGATTGAACGAAGATGGTAGTAATAAGGTGGACGAGCGCGGACAATGTTTGAGAGGAGAAAATTTCTGAGGGAGAGAACTATAAATAAAAATTGTCAACGCGTCTATTCTAAGGGGAACGGGACGTTATGGCAGCCCGGCATTAGCGCGCTCGGAGGAAATTGAAATTAGAGGTGAATCATTTTCGTTACGGAAACGAATTACGGGAAATAGTTGGATAAAAACCGTGAAAGTGATAAAAAGGGGTGGAAGGAGGATAGACAGAACGGATGATGGGAGAGAGCAACATTGCGAGCGGCAACGCTGCACACTACCTGGTGGCCGGTCTGACAATGTGCACCACGGACCACCCGCAACAATACCTATCTTTCCTGGCCGACAGGGAAAGAAAGACGGAGGAGAAGGAAGGACGAGAGGAGGAGAGGCCCACGGATCAGAAGGGAATCGGGCTCGCGGGAGGAAAGGAGCGCGGACGCGGGCTTTTCTCCTCTCCGTGCGCTCTTTCTGCGCCGCGTCGGCTCCGCCGGGTACAGTTAGAGAGCAAGAACTAGGAGAGAAATCGGGAATAAGGCTATGGGACGTGGACGGGACCGAGAGGGAGGAGGCGTAACACGGCGCACGATAGACGTACAGATGAAAATACAGATTACACACGCTTACGTATCTCGGGGCAGTAGCCGGGGCGTCCAGTATCGGATAGCAAGGTTTTCCAGCCAATTAACTCCGGTGCCGCGGCCTCGCGGCCCGCCAGACTCGGGTAACTCTAGACGTGCAGACAATCCTCGTCGGCCACATGGTCTCCGGGGAATCTCGGCTCCGTAGACCTCCGTGGAACATGCCCCGGCCGATGAGCGCGTGTTTACGTTCCCCGATGAATTCGTTCCTCTTTCTCATCGCCCGTACCTCATTTCCTTTTTTTACTTTTTTATCAAAGAAGATTGCCACCGATCGATCAATTCCAGAGGCTTCGTACGAAATTCCTCGCCGCGGTTTAATTCGCTTCTTCTACTACTTCTTCCAAGCTGACTTCACGGACGTACGTGAATATTTATTACACACTCGATCCTCGTCCAATATTTAAATAAATTTAATGATAATAACAAATACTTGTTTCCACTTCGAGTAATAACGAAGTCTTGATTTGGTAGGTGGCCTACGGCTTTTGTACCGCGCTGTATGTACACAGAAAGATAAAAGCTGACCGACAGGCTCACAATCGAATTCTTATTTCACGTCCCGTCCCTGTCAAAGAATTAAACAGCGATTACAATCGAGTATAAGCAACAAGAAACGCTTGCATCACTGTCGTCGACTTCGAGAAGCGAACAGCCTGACAGGATCTTTATAGTGCCGAGTAAGTACGTAACACGTGCACGGCGTGCATGTGTGTACGTACGTGCGTGCGTGCGTGCGTGCGTGCGT
>SMSR01009937.1:0-31224 GCA_019453355.1 Ceratina japonica
TCGGTGACAAGCCTGAACGAACGAATCCCATCTTTTAGCTGTTTAACATCTGTTTACATGCAAACTGTGGCCGTCCGTGGGGAATTGTATTTCTGTGAATACAATTACAATATACAATTTTCGTTCTGTTCGATTTCGATTATCAATTTTTTATAAATATATGAGCATTCGCTTATCATTTTCGAACAGACTTGTCGAAGTTTCAGAATTGCACAGTAAATCGCTTCATATACTAATCGAGATACATGAACACACCATATATGTATACTATGGACTGAGTTTTATGTTAAGTAACTTCGTCCATTATGAAAGCCTTAATATCGATGCAGAAGTATGCTTAAGCGTGGAAAGTTTAATTTACAAAATAACTTTACCGTTTTATATGAGATACTGACCGTTGATAAGAGAACGTAACATAAACAATACCCAGTGCAGACAAGTTAGTCGCGTACGTCTTCATTTTCTTCTTATCTCCTTATTCGAGTACGAATATTCATACATGCAAAAGTTTTATCGCCGATTAAGTGAAACGAAGGCGCGCGATAAAAAAGAGAAAAAGAAAAAGAAACAAATAAGAAGTTGACACGATAAAGACCATTTCTGGCTATCTCGAAATCTTTTCTTTTTCTCTCCAAAGTGGAAACACAAAATTAACAGCTAGTCATATAGTTAAGAAGGAGAAGTTGCTACAGTGCTCGGCATGCAAAGCGTGATAAGCTTCCATCTATTCGTGACTAATGATGAATTATTTCTTCGTTTGTTATGACACTTAAATGAATAATCGAAACAGTGGTCTCCAAACTGAACGAAAACGAAAAACTGGCCGGATGATAAGAAAACGAATAAATGAAAAAACGACAAGGATAAGAGACTATCGACATCGTCACGATCCTCCAAAGAACACTTTTAATTTAATGGATGTTACCTTCTGAAGGCACGTCGCCATGGAAACCACCGAGTCATTTAATATCGTCGAGGAGGCTAGACTAACCGAACGATTCTTGATCATCGTAATTTTAAATGATACTTTCACGACTTATCTAACTCAAAATCTGTTAGCGTTTAAAAAAAAATATTCTTCTTTCATTCAAGAGAACAATTTATCGAATCTTTTTGTTAGTTGACTCTCCTCGAGGACTTTCATTCGCACTACCTTTGTATGCAGAATGGACAGGTTGTGCAGTAACCACCAGGAACATTGCTTTGTGTTGCTGTTCAGTTGTACGGTCGCGAAAGTCTCTGAACGACAAAGTCAAGTGGAACGGAAGGTACAAGTTCGATCTTGCTTCTTTATGCTCGCCGTTCAACTCGCGAACGTGAGATCTCGTGTATTTTCGCAGTCCACAGAATAAGCTCGCTCTTCTACCGTTTATACCTGGCAAAGCGTAATCATTCATGTTAAAAGAAACTTGTCTAATTACTGATCTAAGCCTATTGCTATTAATTTTGTTGTAATAGTAAATATAGTACTAGCTACACTGTTGAAAACTTTTCATTGGATTTAATGAAGAAATGCAATATTCATGTATTTTTTTTATTAAGTTTAATGAAAATTTTTATTAAATATCCATTGGGAAACACTAATTTTCATAAACGTTAAATTTTCTTGAAAATTCATTAAATTCTCTCAAAGTTCATTAAATTTCTTTGAAAATTCATTCATTTTATGGTAAATTTGCATTAACATATGTTTAATATACGAAAAACTTAAATTTAATGTATTATTTTTTCATGAAAAGTGCATTAAATTTAATGATATTTTCAACAGTGTAGGCTATCCACACCGAAGTGTTACAGTCCTGGTAGTAGTATAGAACCCTGAGTACCATAAAACCAGTAGGGGTTATTAGGAGGGTGTCGCCTTGAACTACCTGACGAATTTTACGACTTCATTATACCTGTTCCTAAACAAATTTGCCGATCTTCAACAGAAAGGAAACCCGACTGAGAAGTGTAAATGACGGTTCTATTCATGCGATCATTGTTCTCAAGTGTCAATAATTATACCTCTGTAAAGAAAAGCAGGTACCTATACCGAAAGGACAGACAGTGTCAGGTAAAAATGACCGCATGAATGCCGTTCCAAGCCGAGCGGAATCCTCATAAAACTAATAAAAATCGGGTAGAGGTATTAGTACCATTTTAACGAAATCTGACCTGCATAAGGTGTACTATAACACTTCGACGTGGAAACCTAAACGTGTGTACAGTACAGACACCTGAAACGATTTTGGACCATTCGTGGAGCCACATGCAACTGAAATTGGCCCAAAATCGTTTGAGGTGTCTGTACATAATTAGATGCAAATTACGTCGAAGTGAGTTAACTGAGATTATAGTCTTAAAATTTAATTAAAAACTATTAACAAAGAATTAATGTGATACCTTTCGGATTGTCTCCTTGAGGAGAGACTATACCGCTCGTGATCTGGCCAGCTAGGGTGGCCTTGTCCTTCGGGTGTACATAATCGATGAAGGAGCGACCGATCCAAGCGTCCTTAGGATATCCTAGAGCTGAGCATATCGTAGAAGTCGTGTACAACACGAGGCCATCATGCATCGAAATCACCGCGCAAAATCCCTCCTATAGGATACACAAGACCAGGGCGTTATCGTACAACGATGGCAGCCTTTCCCAGGGAATTGGTGAATATCACGTAGATAACATTGAATCTACGTTATCCGCGTCAGAATCGTATTTCGACGCTCAATTCTTTTATAATCGTTAAGCAGCTCTTAGAGAAGGACTCATCGCTACTTTGGCCTGGATTCATTTATCCCGACTTTCTTCTGTTTATGCCTTGTCCCAACATGCAAATTTTGAAATTCATTCACCACAAAACATTTCAAGCATTTTTGCTGTAGAATGCTTTGCGTGCGCTTCTATACAATCCTGCTTTTCATCATTAATTTTGAACACAATGCACAGAGAAAAGAGTTTTATTCCAATAAAGATAAGACTCTAAGTTTCCATTCATTTGATTTAATTTTAAGTATTTGAAAGATAGATGTAGAACAAAACATCATTAGTAACCCTTCACCCATTTCGTAAGCCACTAAACTGAAGCCTATTTGCTCTTCTTATAAACTATTTGTAAAGAAAATTGTGCAAAATTTAATTATGATAAAAGTATAATGTCTTACTGTTAAGAGATAACTTAACCAACCATTACACTAGAAAGTCTAATTCTGTTAGTGGCTAAACATCTATAAACCTCCTTTCTCCATGCACACCATAATACAACTCTCACAATGGTGATACATACTATTGTTACACCTACGTAGGAATTCGTGACAAATTCAATTGATTAAATAAACAGAAGAAGGAGAATAGCTTTCTATTTCGATCTAGCATTTGTTGGCAAGCAGTCGGGTTACAATTGACAGTGTAGACAATGGTATATAGTATTTAGACAGCAGGATGCTTCTACAAGCATGTCCGATCCTGAACCCCCCTAAGAACAAACTTGTGGAAGGAGTCTTTCTACTGACACAATTACTGTCTCATTCTACGCGTCCTTTTACCACACTTAACTAGTTATGGGTATTCTGTTTCCCTGGATCTTTTTAATAAATACTAACGTTGGCCTGAGAGATGGAATCATCCAGAGGAATCGTACGAGAAGCAAGTCCTGCTTCCACATCTGTGAGAGAATCGCCGTTGTGCTCGCCGGGATCCGTTGCATCCACCAATTCTACAGTGGTTACTTCTTCTTGTGTACACCCAAGAAAAATTCGCGTCGTTATATTGCGTTCTTTTTGGACGTGCCCCGTGTTTGCTTGCGAGACAAGGATTCTTCATATCCAAACAGCAGTGATCACATTTAAAACAAACGTTTCGTGGACGTTCCGCGACTTCTTAAAATTTCTGATAATAAATTCATGTGTCATCGTATATAAATTTCTATTTTGAGTCATTACTCTTTTATTGAACCTGACAAAACTGATCATGAACTGATCTTAAAAA
The DNA here is from genome assembly GCA_019453355.1 of Ceratina japonica. Lineage (NCBI taxonomy): Eukaryota > Metazoa > Arthropoda > Insecta > Hymenoptera > Apidae > Ceratina > Ceratina japonica. Next base: position 3,968 of record SMSR01009937.1, read on the forward strand.
GTTTTTCAATGCAGAAGAAGAGAGGCGTCCGAGAAACGTATATGGATGTGCTCTGCTACATAGATAATGAATAAGGGATGAAAGGGATATATTGTTTCCTTAGTCCAACAGGACGAGTAATGATCTAAGGGGTCGGAGTTGTTCATCACTTTCAAACGAAAAAATAATGATAGAAAATGAAGAAAAATGCGGGTCGTTGAATGATACACCGAGCTGATACCAAGGCAATTTTTTTACTCTCACTTTCTGTCTCCTTGACCAAATGAAATCGGGATCTGTTATATTTTAAAAAATGACCTGGAGCTGCTTTAACTCTGGACACCGACGTGGCGTTTGATTTTAAAACAACAGATTCGTCTTTCAGAGAGACATTCGACGATACGATATAGTTAGTGCCCGTGCAACGAACTAACGAGCGATTATCGTGAATATCATTACATAACGGGTCTATTCTCGCGCTTAAATGTGCCCTATTAGAGAAAACGTAGGCTCGTAATAAGCAGCGAGCAAATCTGCTCTAAACTCGTAATGATCGATGGGGGAAAAAAAAAACAGACGTAAGAATCGGTTGTTCGAAATAGATTATTAAAAATTATGTAAATATTTACGTAAATTATAGGCGCGCTTCTCGGTGTTACATAAAGCTTGGCTCTGCCCGGCCGCTGTTGTAGTTGGACCATACGGAAAGCTCGGCAAGTGTCTTTGTCCGATAGCATAGCGCAATTATGTAATACCGGTGGAAAAAGAGATCGGTTTTAGTGTTCGAAATATTTTGGGGCTACTATTCTCTGAACGCTCAGCTTCCGCAACAGAAACGCGTAAGTATACTTCCTTTCAAACGATACGCGTGTCTAAATATGTATATATATAAATTATACAAAACTCAGTGTTGCCCCTCATATTGCATCATTAACTAATTAAGGAAGTCTTATGTTAGACAGTGAAATCGGTACAGTTTCGTTTAACAACTCGACGAAATTAACTTCGACTCGTAATATATATATATTTATAACACAATTGTATTCTTCAAATGGGAACAATAATCTTGCAAGTGCAATTTAGATGGTTATATTGTGTAAGCAGCGCAAATAGGGAATGTTTCTAGGATGAGAAAGGGTGAATATCTCATCACGTAATTGAATCATAAACGGTTGGTTCTTTTACTCGTTGAACAGAGCTAAGATTAATTGCCAGGGTAACAACAGCGGTCATTACTCCACTGATCGGACGAGTCAGCTCGGAATGCGTGGAACAGAGACATTCGTCGAATCAGTCTTCTTATTTTTTAATGAAGAACGAGCAGGAAACGGTAAAGTTAAAAGAACGGATGCAATCGATCGTTTCGCACGAGGGTCTGACGGACTAAGAGAACCATGAGGGAAGGGAATCGAGCGATGGTCGTATAAAGCCTTTGGTTCTGAAGTAATTGAAACCTAATTGAAGGAAGAAGTGCACGAAGCGAAGTAGACGTCACATAAAATTAATGATTAATTTTTAATACTTCGTTCAAAAAAAGGCATTAATCCAATTTTATCGACGCTAAACGTGTTACGTTGGATGGAAATCGAATTCAGTAATATCAGTAGTACGAACCAGCGATTAGTCAGACATTAAAGAACTCCAATTACGCAATAGACGTAATCTCCAACAACTGTTATAATTTATCTATTTTTAGGCATCGAAATGTCGTCGAATGTGAAGAGTTTGATTGCCAACGTGCACTTCCTCCTTGACGATTCTAAATCGCAACCAACCTGGTTTCTTTTCAAATACGGGTTTCGTTGGGACGATGACATTATAGGACACGACCTCCGGCGGTGCGCCGGCACTTTTCAGGGTAATATCTCCCTCAGCATTAACAGCCGAAATCGTCTTCGACTTCTTCTTCTTGTGCTCTTTATCCTTTCTTTTGCTGATTGGCTGCGGTATGGCTTCATTGCTACGTTCATGTACACATTACACACGTAGGTAAAAACATAGTGCAAAAACATCTAATTTCTTATCTATCGGCAAATCCAAAAATTAGTACAAAGGGAACGTAGTTTCGATGGGAGTCTTGTTTGAGTTTTGTGTCACCGAGGGATTCGTTGTCTCCTGATATTGTTTGAGTGAGTAATTTTGGGTGGTGGGACAGGGATCTTCCAGTCTTTAACTAAAGCAATCGCGATCGATGAGAAGAGTTAAGTAATTCGTTTGCGACGTGTCACTTAAGAAACATAATAGAAAATATTGATGCATATTTGTTCTGCGTTATCTAAACGTAGGTTAATCGGAAATTGACCTAAATTTTTTAAGTTTACAGGTAAATTCGATGTCTCCAACAGGTCAGGAAACAGTTTCATATTTGTATATCGCTTATCGTGACTTTTGTTTGGTTATTTTCTTGCAAGATCTTATCGAAATATGTAGATATATATATATAGAGAAGATATCCTGAAATAGAACATAATTTTTAACGCACTCGCTATGATAACGCGATACCGGAAACATTGACATTCAATGATGCCAGATAGTATTCTAAAAATAAAAACTTTCCTGAGTCAACATGCGAGAAATGTACTGGACATGCATGCAAACATGAGTTACAGACTCACTGGTGCGTGAAATTTTTCTCTATCAGAACGGACCTTGTATCATTTTCGGACAACCATAGTAAGCATAGCGTAACCGTAACCTATCGCATTGTTACACGACGTAGGAGTGGAACGAAGTTATAACAGTTTAGACTGTGGGAGAACTTTCTCCAGGAAAGCGATTCACGGTAAAAATACGGTACCTATGTAACAAATGCTTCGAGTCATCAAATCGTAACACGAGTTACGTAATGAGGGGAAAGCGCATTTCTTCAACGATAAACCTTAGCTTTCTCTGAGATCAGGTATAGGTCGTTTATGGTACCGAGCACTTCCGAGTACAGGACTAGAACTTGCAAACATTTCCTGGTAATTAAAATTATTATCGATGCACGAAATGTCTTTATCTGTTTTTCTTACGTTTCAAGGAAATAGAACATTACATAAAGATGACGGAAATCTATAATATAACATTATATAAAGATGATGGAAATCTACATATAATCGGCAAAATAATATGTCTATCAAATTCAGTAAGCACTCACCAATTAAAAATCTCTCTTATCAATTTTTGATAAAATTTTTATGATTTTATTATGAATTTTCAATATGAAAGACAGATCAGAGAAGAACGATGCCTTTAATGTAATTAATTAACACTATCAAATTCAGTAAGTACTCTCAAATTAAAAACTCCTCATACATCAATTTTTGATAAAATTGTTAAGTTTCTATTATAAATTTTCAATATGAAAGACAGATCAGAGGAGAACGATGTCTTTAATATAATTAATTAGCACTCGATATCAAATATTCTCATGCAATTGAATTAACTAATAAAAATGCCAAATTTTGTATGCAACAATTTGATCAAAACGTTAAAAAACAGAACTGTAGTCGCGAAAAACCTTTTAACCCCAGTGAATTGACTCATAGGAGGATTTCAACGCCTTCCTCTTAATTTCCCTGTGACACATTAAGAATCAATGATATTCCCACACTATCAGTGCTCGTAATATATCAGTGTGAACCAATAAACGGACGACGAGACGACACGTATCGTTTTATACAAATATTTCTCATCGTGCAAGCAGTGGCGTTTTGCCGCTTCCAATCGCGCAAGCAGTGTCCATTCGTCGTCTCCAATCGCACGATGCAATCAGCTTTCAGCGATTGCACAACGACTTTTTCCCTGCAAGTATTTTTCATTTAACGAGTTCCGCCGGAAAGAAAGAGAGAAAGGAAAGTTACCGAAAGAAATGGTTTGGAATTCTACTCGAATTTTGCCTACTCCCAAATAATTTCGATTATATAATTGTTTATACGCTTTAGTGGAGGTTGCAATAAATCCTGTATGTCGCAACATAGTGACACATTTCACTATACTTTAGAAATTTTTTAAAGAATTTTTTTTCTTACAATTAGTTTTGATTTCAAATCCGTACTTTGCTTCTCTCGATCAAAGGGTTCATTATTGACAATACTCTGCGTATGAAAATATAATTGGTGCTACTGTCACTTTGACGAAGCAACCGAAGTGCGTCATGTGTCACTGCAGGCGGGGATTGATGCCGCGGACGCACGTCATATGAAAATAATTACAAGAACAAACGTGTTGGAGATAATGAGCTGAATGTAATTTAATTAGCAATATCACATTATACACAATTAGATTCTTAAAAAAAAAAGAACATTTTCCTAAATCTTCGACCAGGCTACAAATTCGTATGAATCATTTTTTCAAATTTTATTTTAATCGTTGACCGAAAATAATTTAAATGTCCACTGATTTATTAATGTAACAACGGAGCCTATCTGGATTATGCAAGAATACTTGGGGAATATTTCATGCCACGTAGGCGACGCCGATGGCGACATTGCAGCCGCAGTCACGTGGCGCGGCACATGCACCACTGTTTACAGCTGCATGCGGCACCATGTGTGCGCTTTCTCGTAACTGAATGTAATCGTTCCTCCATCGTGTACGTACGCGAATACGACGCTAAAAGTCCACATCGACACGCGTATGTGAACGCTGTGTCACCTTCGCGGTAATAATTATAGAACGGCTCGTGTTAGTTACACGAGCCTATCGAGAATAAAAATAAACATCGAATTTGTCCGCGTTCCATTACATCGATTGTCACAATGCGTTTAATCACAAAAAAAGGATTAACATTAAAAAAAAAATGAAATAGCTTGCGTAAGGGAGTGAAACGCTTTTGATCTTGTAATCCGGATAAAAATAGTTCCTCGATGACTCTGACAATAATAGATCGTGTGATTATTTAGAAATTTTTCAATTTAGAATATTTAGAAATTTAATCAAAACTGTTGCAAAGATTTTTACCGATCCGATTATCGAGTTATATTATAAAATGAAGTCCTAGTACTTATCTGTACTACTGTGTTCCAACTTCTGCGTCAGAGAGGCACGTTGCACACTTCGGAAACTCACGTTAATATGCAAGTCCATTCATTATTGTTGACTGCAGCGATTGTATGAATATACATACGACACGCAAGATAATTACTTCCATCCGCGATAAATGTAAACTTTTTTAGTAGTTTTCCTGTGTACGTCCACGTTTTCGATAACTAGTAACAGACATTCTCGGAACGTTTGAATTCAGAGCATCCGAGAGTTTTTATATTTCACCAATGTTACAAAATTGAAAACCATAGAGTCTACACATATTGGGTAGTCCGAAAGTTCGTGCCGAATTTTGGTAGCTGGTATTATATTTATTATATATTATATATTATATTATATTATATTTTATATATTATTTATTATTTTTATTAATTATATATTATAATTATATATTAGGACAGGTGTTTGTCAGAATGATTGAAAACCAATTAAATGTGTTTTCTAAAAATTGAGATTCCAGGTATAAATGTGTATAAAAATTAAATCATTATCATATTCCAAGTGTAAATATATATAAAAATTAAAACATTATCATATTCCAAATATAAATGTGTATCAAAATTAAAATGCGCTTTAAATTTTCTATAGAAATCGGCAAATACTTTCCGGACATCCCAAAGCACGAAGTTATAGTCATTTCTTGAACTTGACACTCAACACTCAAGTGTGTCCCACGGCTCCGCGTTCCTTACATATGTTATGTTATGTACAAATTCTATAAATTTAAAATCCTTAGGTTACGAATATTCTCACTATTTTTCCGTGTCTCAGACTTCTTCTTCAAGCGTGAAACACAAAACTCATAGAATTTGTATATAACATAATAATATGTGTAAGGAATGCGGAACGATGGGACGCACTTGAGTGGTGAGTGTCAAGTGCGAGAAACGACTATAACTTCGAGCCTACTAGTAATTACACGATCACAATTTGCATAATCTAGCGAAATAAAAATTATATGATTTCTTGAACGAAGTGTACGAAGTATTTTAAAAAAGTTTATTTTCTACTGGATTTCCTACTCACGTCTTCCAGTAAACGAAATTATAATAATCTTGTACTTACAGATTAAAATTATTGTTCATAGGTTTTTGCTACACGTGTTTGTCGTCCAAATGTACTCGTTAAATTATTACAGTCGTAAACATATTTATTCGTCGTTAGCGTTCAAATCATGTTTCACTTAATCACGTTTCTCCGGAATAATGTTTCGCAGATGGTTCATCATGCAACTATCGAATGTCGTCGCGATTGCTTCGATCGTACTAATTCTTTGGTTTTGAGAAATGTACATGAACGATGTGTTACCTGGATCCAAGTGTTGAGGGATGCCTACCGCAATAACCGCTACTCTCGGAGCGGTTGCTGTTTCTCGAACCCGAACTGCCGCTACTGAAAAGACAAATTGTAAAATATCATTAAACTGCCGTAGTTACTAGCGTTGTTTTCACTATAAATATAGGGGAAACGCGAAAATTCTATCCGAGTAGATCCGTTTTATCGTAATACGGATTATGTAACGGTGGAACGTTAATACGTGTCTGACAATCAATCGACCAGACTACTGGCCGCGCTTATCCGCTAAGTCCGACCTTGACTGACTGTTGCTACTGAACCTGCTCAATACTATCCATATTCAAAACGATATACGACTATTTTTAATACGATTACAATGGTTTAAATTCAGTTCAGTGGTTTAAAGGAAATAAATTTCAAGTCTGGAAGTAAATAAATTTTCAAAACCACTATTTCTGTAGTATTTAACTTCGGAGTGAGTCAATTTGACTCATTGTTCAAGACTCGAAGTTCAAGTGCCATGCAAAAGGAATAAAAATAAAGGCTTCTGTGATAAATTCAACAGAAAAATCTGCGGAAAATGTATTCTAAAAACAGAACATATAAGTAAAAATTGTTTTGAATAAAGTTTCTTGAAATAAAATTTTTTTTTAAACTACAATTTTGATGTTTGAATCAAATTGATTTATTTCAGGATAAATAGCTATAATATATCCAACATCCAATCCAGTGTTAAAGTTCTTACTAATTTTTTGTGGGACTACACAACTAGGTTCATACATTCCACTGAAAGCTTTCTGCACTTTCAAATAGAAGCCTTTCGCACGGTACAGAGTTAAAATGATTCGCACAGAATAACAACACTGACACCTTACGTAAAACGCGTCAGAGATACACTTCCCAGAGATTGAACGTAAAAGAGAGAGAGAGAGATAGCAAGAAGTTTGCAATCTATCGATGTTAACTATGTTTGCGAACCTACCGTGAGAAGAACTTAAAAAGCTTTCTAGTCAAATGGAAAATCGTGTACATTCTCGTATCGTGGCTATTAGGTACTGCTGGCTGGAGGTACTAGCTACATCCCGCTGTTCGGCTCAAATGGTACTTAGGTGGACATGTGTGTTAGGAGGTGATTGCAAAGACGCATTTCTCGAAGGTACGGCCTCGGCCCATTGGCCGATTAAACCGGCCCGGTGTCGAGAAAGTCACGCAATTCGCTGAACCGTACTCGAAAACCAGCGGCGGAAAGAAAAAAATATCGATCACATGTTTGGCAAACGTGACTACCGGCGATCGGTCCTTACGTCGGGGCTTTTCTGGCCTTTCACTGTCCTCATTATTTCCCACGGAATGGGCACGAGTCTCTCCTACATTTGTTGCACTTCGTTAGAAAAAAGTATCATTGCATAAGAAGGCCTGTTTCACGCTCGTAGCCCCGTGACCACGTCGAAGGGTGATCTGGCTATCGATTCCGGCCCGTTCGCCGCATCGCCACGGATAGTCCCAAGGAAATGTCACGCATATTAACGAAATACACGGAATTATACTAATTACGCCTTCTACTTAAAATTGTAAGAGTTTCCGAGCTCCAGATTTCTTAGCAATATTCACATGAAAATCTTACAATACACCAATGTCTTAAGCTTTTTTAAGAACATAAGAATACGTAATATATAATCCTCTTGGTTGTGTAATTAAACAATTCTTAGTTCAGTCTCTTCGACGTTCTCTTACGCAATTCCAATGATGGGCTAGGAAACACATTTAATGAATGCGTGTAGTAACTGGGGCTTTTTCCAGCAGGACATCACGTTTCACTCCTTATAGCATGTTTCCAACGTGCACCATCTGACTCGAAAACCAACACGTGAGAATTCAGAATCTCCCCATCTATAATTATCGGCTTATATGTAGCTAGTAATCAATTGAGTAGCACGTAATCGGTAATCATGAATAGTGTCGCCCACGGTGTTCTCCTTCGCAGATGCAGAAAACAGGGGATTAACTTTTGTGTCTACGCTGCTAAAAGGATCAAACTGAGAATACATGCATATTGATCCATGTGTTTAGTACAGAGAAAAATATTAAAATAATTCTTGTGAAGAAATTTTATTTCGTTTTTTGATAAAAATTCTACGTATATTTTACTGTGAAAACATGTCCCGCAGCTTTTATCTTTTAACTGCGAAGAGGGTGAAACTGAGATGACAGACATGGATTGATCCATGTGTTTAGTACAGAGGTGTGCAAAATATTCAGATAATTCTTTTAAAGAAATTTTGTACTATTTTTTTAAAACAGTTCTATATACATTTTACTGTAAAAAATGTTCTGCAGCTTTTATCTTTTAAGTTCACAAGCAAATCGATTTAACGGTTAGAAAAATTTAAAATTTGACGTATGAGTAGATTTTAGTTAAAGAATGACTTAGCTAAAATTTGGTGAACTTTCAGAGCATAAGAAAAGAATTAAAGAGAGGTTTCAATATTAACGTTTTTCGCAAATATTTAAGTTCCTGTTGATCGGATTGCAACTGATTTTTTTCGCTGAGCAACTGTTTTCAAGATAACACAGGGCAAAACTTAAAGTTTCCAAAAGAAAGCCGTAGACATGCTTTCGAAAATTTCGTTGCGTAAAAAGTTCTACCGCATGTTAAATTGAAGGCAGTGTTCGCAGGCAAAAAACGTCAAGAATGATTGTTATCGAGAATTTATCAATCTATGATTTCGATCTGATGTATATACGTCGTCCTATCAACAGGAATTTAGATATTTGCGAAAAACGATTTAAATTGAAACCTTTATAACTCTTTTCCCACGCTCTGAAAGTTCACCAAATTTTAACTAAGTCATTATTTAACTAAAATCTACTCATACGCCAAATTTTAGATTTTTCGAACCGTTAAATCAATTTGCTTATGAACCTCCTGCTAAGAGGGTGAAACTGTGGATACATACATGTACACTGATCCATCTGTTTAATACAAAGGTGTGACAAATATTCAAATAATTCTTCTAAAGAAATTTTGCTCTGTTTCGTAAAAAAAATTCTACATATATTTGACTGTAAAAAAGTGTTCAATTGCTAATCATTCTATCTGTTGCGCGCGATACGGCGTGACTGATTGTGAGCTGCAGGAAGCATTTTAATCGAACTTTCGTTAGCTCGGTAACCAGCGATCTAGTGCTCGTTCGACCTATTTTCATTGAGTTTCGCAACTCGCGCATAGATGTATTAAATGCGAACGTAGAAATGCAACCGACACGCTCCGCCGAGGAACTAGTTAGCCTTAACCGTAGTGTTCGAGTTTCTATCCTTCTTGTTCGCCGCGCTTTTCATCTACCTCTCACCTACATCACCGGCAAAGCGTGTCAATGCCAAGTATCCTGCGCTAATGCGCTCTATACGGATACCGAATGTCCCCGCGTTCTGCGAATTTTCAATTTATTTATTCCGCCAATCATCGGGACACGACTCGTGCCATAACGGGATCCTCAGATGAATCTACGTTCCATCATCGAGTTCCGATTCAGGAATTCACCTCTTTTTATCTGCAGATAATTCGTATCGCGCTGAACACCGATCAGATAAGGGACACGGGTGAGAGAAAAGAAAATACGAAAGGTTTCCNATACGGATACCGAATGTCCCCGCGTTCTGCGAATTTTCAATTTATTTATTCCGCCAATCATCGGGACACCACTCGTGCCATAACAGGATCCTCAGATGAATCTACGTTCCATCATCGAGTTCCGATTCAGGAATTTCACCTCTTTTTATCTGCAGATAATTCGTATCGCGCTGAACATCGATCAGATAAGGGACACGGGTGAGAGAAAAGAAAATACGAAAGGTTTCCTCGGATATGCAAATAATAGTTACGAAACTTTCTTTCACCTTTCGCAAGGTTTCGGTTCGCGATAAAAAGTTGCAAAACTTCTGGCATATCGAAACGCTTTTCCACCGCGCGAAACGTTTTCCGTCCGACGTATTTCGTAAACGTTTCGCTAAACGTGCCCCGGCTAACTGCGAATCTCCATTAATAGAATACCGCTCGCGGACACGTTGCAAATTAATGTTACACAAGCATCCGTTTCATCGATTAGAAAAAAAGAGAATAAACGGAAGGACAAAGGGAAGAAGCGGGAAAGGGGATGAGAGGCAAAAAAAATAATACATCTCAATGATCGTGAGATTTTTCCGCACACGTTCGTCTCGATTAAAAATAAAATAGCAAAGCAATTATCACACTTCTCGCTTGTATGGAATGACTACTGACTACTCATTCATTATAGCTACACAATCTAACGCGAACGTTCATTAAACGTTTGCATATAAAAGGCACATGATCTACATAGTTGATAAAGATTGAATTAATAGACAAGTCAGTTGCGAGATGATCTTATCATCTGCGTTCCATGTATATATAAACATTTCGACGAGACGTATTATTTTTTAGTCTGCTTTCNACGTTCGTCTCGATTAAAAATAAAATAGCAAAGCAATTATCACACTTCTCGCTTGTATGGAATGACTACTGACTACTCATTCATTATAGCTACACAATCTAACGCGAACGTTCATTAAACGTTTGCATATAAAAGGCACATGATCTACATAGTTGATAAAGATTGAATTAATAGACAAGTCAGTTGCGAGATGATCTTATCATCTGCGTTCCATGTATATATAAACATTTCGACGAGACGTATTATTTTTTAGTCTGCTTTCTTCCTTTTATAATTAACATGTACTTACGTTGTAAATACGATTATTATGTAAAATAAAAATTATTCTTAATACCACTCAATGATGTTATTAATGACTTGTTAATGTCAATGTTAAGAAACATGATAACGTGAGACATCTCTTCATTCATAGTTTATAAATGATTTTTTGATTAACTCTTTTAGTTTATCGTAATCTCAATTAAAACTGATAATAAATCACATGATACATTGAGCACACCGTTGGACTAATACTTATTAATTATACATGATAATGTATGTATATCGTCATTAATTTCAATACAATTGAAGAGGATCAAAAAAGCAATAATAATTAACGCTGAACTTATATGTAAATCGATAACCCGCGAAATGATTTGAAAAACGTGCAGAAGAGAAATAGATTTACATACCTCCGTTGCGACTGACTGTTGCTGCAAGTATTAGAATAACCGGAATCTGAGACCTTAGCATTTTCGGTGGACACCTCTTCCATAGTTGTCTTCTCAATGTAATGTTCCTTTGAAACGATATCCGTCGGGTCACAACACTCGCTGTATATTAGATCAAGTAAACTTGATGTTCACGTGTCATTTCTATTATATATCTTAGAGTAAATACTACGAGAACGGATAAAAATATAGACGGTGTCGCAGATTGTCCGCATTAGTACCAAGTACGAATAAGAGGGAACGGAGGAGTTCTCTTACTTTAAATTGATCGTATTCACTGTCGCTAATTAAACGAAAAAATGAAAGACCACCTGTTCGATCGATAGGAAAAGTCATTAAACTACTCGAGGAAGGTTGGTTTTCACTAAAAATTGTTAAATGGTTTCACAATAATAACACACAACACGTTACGTTCTTGACGCTCATATCTATGGGCACTGAGACCACACCGCACGTATCTTTCGCGCGGAGCGACTGTTCCGCATCATACAGCACGTTCGGCTACACGTGAGTCGGTACCCTTCCACTTCATCGTCAACCTATATCGATGCAAAACGTGCCCCACTTAAGCCTCGCGGACGACCAACACGATTAAAATAGTCTCCTCCCCACGATTGCGACTTTGCGCTTCTCTTCGAACGCGAGCCTCGCTTCTGGCGGGCTGTTACGACATCCGCTGGTTCCCACTTCCGGTACCGCCCTTAAATAATTCAAATCCGAACGTACCGCGCAGGAGGGTCAACAATAAATAATGCATTACGCGAATATCCGATTTTTCTATAAAAATTCTTTTTATTGCACACATTTTGTGAACATATCAAAGGAATATGCCAAAATTAAATTATAAACATCACGTATATTGTAAAAGTGCAGTACGTATAAAAGTGAAATGCGTAAACAAGTGCAAATACAAATACAATCTCATGATTGGCATTACAATCTCTGCCAAGTAATAAAAATGAGAAATTATAATATAAAATTATAATTTATTCTTTATATTTTATATATTGGATATACACAATAGTAGTAACACCTTACTCAGCTATGATATCACAGTCATCAGGTACACATCTTTGAATTCTTGAGGTATCCTGAAAATTGAAAGAAAATCCATGTCAGATTCGTCGGTTATTACAGGCACAACGTAAAGTAAGATATTCTGTTCAGTGTTTAAAAAAAAATAAGTGGAAGTCGTGTAAGGTTTTGAATACTTTCTGTGTATTTTAATATCATCAAATAAGTCAGTTACAGTCTCCTAAAACATTATCATGTACGGTCATTGGGTGAAACAGTCTAATACATGTACAAAAGTGTCCATCATAAAACGTTCATGTTGTGCGTCAATAATTGGTATTTGACGAATTGTGATTATGGACATAATACTCCCTAAAAAAAACTTTTCTCGACGTAACGTGACCCAATTATGAAAAGTAACATGCCGACGTACTTTCTGCAAATATATCTATGCTGTGTGAACATATCTTTATGTTGACACATATCCAAAACAAGATATACTCGTAATAGAATAACAAAACATGTAACTTTCTAATTGTCCAATGCTTATACAAATTAATTCTCTAACAGACATCAATAGATCTAGAGTACGCATGAAATATTATTATTATTAGATGTAGTTAATACTACGACCTAAATTAATTATGTACATCTCAAGCTACCAAAGTAAAAATCATAATTTCAAAAGCAGCCCTAATTTGCATAAACATTCATTTGCACTATATTAAATGGTGCACTTTCATTATGATTATTTCTTGATTGTTGATAGAACTTGATTTAAATTGATACGAGAAATATCACATTTGTAGAATATTTACAAGTAAATATATCGGTTTATAAAAATATATCTTGTTTTGGAATAAAAAATTTCAGGATTATGTTGTTACTTTAGACATCGCGAAAATATCTCTTGGAACACACACAAGAATTAAATTACGTTTGCGTCTCCTTTCATACATACTACGACTGATAAAAGAATAATACAGAACTATGCTGAATATAAATTATAAACAAAAATTTGTTTCATTAATTCTAGAGCACAGGTTGCGTTTTAAAGCCTGCACGAATAGTTACAATTAATATTACAATTGATAATAACATATCTTGTTTCATCAACAAGAATATAAAATTTTGTGATAATTTAAGATTAATATGATTCTCCTTCAATTCTCATAATTCTTCCATTTATTAAATTTGTATATAAAATGTATTCTTCGTTTTTTAGAAATTTTGGTTGGAACAAACTTTCGTTTTGACATTACATACTTCGTACAAAAGTATATGCATAGAGAAATAGTCTTACCTCTGACTAATACCTGCGGTATATTATTATAACAACAATAAACGCCTTGAATATATTGCATCATATACCTTCCTTGTTACAAAGGAAGAACTTCCGAATTTAACTAGATTTGTGTGCTCTATATATTCTTAAATTGAATATTTAAGATCACTTTTCGCACAGGCCTCTTAAAATAATAAAACCGGGAAGTCAGGTGTACGTGTAATGACAAGTAAGGACAAAGTAAAGTAGCGTTAAAGTTTCAGTAATGTTGCAATCGCGAACGTAAGCGGTAGTTAAAAGTAGGTAGTTGGAGTAGTTTCCTTGGATGCGGGCCCGACGTGGTCAAGTGAGTCTTAAAATTCGTCTCTTTTATTGCGTGCGTCCAGCTTGTGTATACCAGTCAGTCTGTGAAGACAAATAGAAAAATTACATTTTCTTCTGTTTCCCAAGTTAATCGTCAGTTACAACGTCAGGGTGTTAACATTTAATTGCCTCTTTCTTTCCCTCCGATCTCTTTTCCATATACTCAGCGATTTACTTACGAGGTATACAAAAAAAAATTAGTTTTCGTCTTCGTCCATTCGTAGTCGTTTTCTACGATCTTCACCGACGTTACGCTCTTCGGCTTCTAATACTTTCAGTCGGGACCCACAGATTTCTTGTCCATGCAAAACCTATAGGCCATTATTATTTCCGATTTGATTATATTCCTAAATCCCTTATGTTTGGCCCATTAAAAACGATTTTCGATTTGCAACAAATTATACCTCAATTGCTTCGTTTGCGCTCTGGACACTAGCGTACTTCGCGTAACCGCAATTCTTTCCCGGGAGCATATAAACGTCAATTAGGTTTCCAAACCTGCAGAAAGCATCCTTCATGGCATATATAGGAGGTACAGGAGGCCCACAAACAATGAAACATCGTTTAGCAACCTCGGCATCTATGCTAGCCATCGGTTGAACAGGTGGTAACTTGAGACACATAGAATGCTCTAAACCTGATGACGTAAAAATACAGTTATGCAATGAAATTATTCATTAAAGATAACACACAGATAAATCATCTCTCACTTGGTGCAGTTAATCCTGCTGCTTGTATTAATGACGTAGCTTGAGCAATAGTTTCAGCCAGATGTGCTAAATCTGTCCTAGCATTAGCAATTCCGCCAGCAGAACTTCCAGCTTTTATTGCATTTTTTGGTGGCACACTTGACAAATCAGGTTTCACAATCATCCTATGACCAGGGGGATATTCGAAACCATGAAATTTTTCTCTTGCATATGCCGCTGCACTGGGATTAGAGTATACGACAACAGCTTGACCACCTCTTGGCAATCTACATCTTCCATCGTTCTTCAAATGACAATAATCCAATCCAGGTACAATGTCAAACAGTTTCCATAGTTGATCTTGATTCAGTGCTGGATGCGCAAGTACTTGCAAATGTGTATAGCCCTCGGAATTAGGATAATTTGTGGCGATTTCTAAACTAATACTACTTTTCCCAAAGTTTGATGAACTATAACCGGAACTGGCACTATCGTAATGAGAAGATATTCCATTGTTATATTTTACATCAACATGTTCTGGTTTTGGCTTTTTTGGTTCAGCGAATACAGCTTTATATTTCCTGTCACATTCCTCGAATGCTCTCGCGGCACTAGATACTTTTTTAAATTTCACATAACCAAACCCCTTCGACTCATTTGTATTTCTATCCTTAACCACTGTTGCATACTCGATAGGTCCAAATTTTGAAAATTCTTGTTGAAGTTCACTATCTGTCATGCACTTAGGTAACACACAAAACAGACGAACCCATCTTTCTTCTTCATTCGTTTCCCTCACGGAACCTTGATCACGACTGAAAGAAATGTCAAAATCTGTTACCAAAATGTCAACACTCAACACTCAATTTTTAACTACTGAAGCTCTTACTTTGAAGCAATCATTACTTTAATAGGTCTTCCAACTGAACCCAACATTTTCCCATTCATTTCTTCGAGAGCGAAAGCTGCCTCTGACGTTTTCGAAAATTTGATGTATGTAACTCCTATATAAACAATGCACATTGCTATTTAAATGCTTAACTAACACGTCGAATACGCGCAACTGGACGACTCTTAAGGAGTAGGGAAAAGTGAAATCTAAGTTACAAACATATAAAAAGTATTATAAAATAAAACAAAAACTTATTGATTTATTTTGTAGACAGGAGAAATTACCTTTATTTTCGCCTGTAATTCGATCTTTAACCACCCAAATATCTTCGATCTTGCCAAACTTTTCGAAGGCCTTTCTGAGGTCGTCTTCTTCCAAACTTTTGTGACATATAACAAATAAACGCGAATTCGGCGGATCATCATTTTTCGATCTCAAATCCGTCTGTGAATAGTACGAATCCCTCTCCTTGTGGTCAGCCATTTTGCAAATGAACGCTCCGTAGACTGACTGACGACTGATTACATCGCCCGATCCAATCGCCCGTCTACGGTCACTGAAACTACTGCGCTTCAGGGACGGCTGAAATGTAGGGGTCTATATCAATTTTCCAACAATTTAATTGCGCTTTTATTAATAACAATCTCAATTCCTTTATCGATTCATTCTACTAGAATTATGAATAATGTTTCTTTTACAGTGCTACATAAATTGATTTCTTTTTTAATAAATCAGTTTTGTATTATTAAATTATTACAAATTACATCTTCATACGCATGAAACATTGATTATTTTACTAAGAAACACAATTTATTATAACGCAACGATATGAGGGATTTGTTAATAATCTAAACAGTATGTGGATTTACCAGTTTTATTTAACTTTCGTGACTCATGGCATGAAATCTGTTATTTTTACTTGGATTTCCATTTTAGTCTATGTCGGTATTATTGTGTACTTCCAACACACGATTTTTATTGAGCATTTATACTAAGAGATTGACTGCGCAACAAGTTTGAAACTGATATTGAATGATATGTTGTATAAATTATAAAATATATTTGTCGATATCCTGTTACTGTGAAATGTGATATGGTAATAATTGTAACAGAAAGGTTAGATTAAATTACTTCCGCATTGGTCTCACATGTGCTGTCGACCAATTTAAAGTCATGCTCTACTATTTTCTTTACGCACGTATATATATCTGTCTACGAACGCGTGCGAACTTTCTTATATAAAAGAGAATTAGCGATGTGTTAGTACATAACATAAATATTGCTGTCTTCAGTTCCTAAGCAACACAATATATAATTTTCACAATTAGCCACCGGTTTTTCCATAAAGTAGGTATATTCCATTAACCGGTTTAATTAATAACATACTCATACCTATGTACATTTATATCTTTCAAAAGTGAATGTGACCTATCTTGTAAAAAGTATTTATAAAAAGTGATTTTTTGGTTTTTCACAACCATCTTTGTATTAGAAATATAATACATATAAACATTTATCAACCATGAACTTCATGTACTTATGCACAATCTGTTTGTATAAAGTCATGTTCATTATTTTTATACATCGTATGTAGAAGCAGATACATTGCCACCATGTCCAGTCCAGTTAGTGTGTACAAATTTTCCTTCTTGTCCAAGTAGTTCGTAAGTGTGAGCTCCAAAGTAATCTCTTTGGGCTTGAAGTAAGTTGGCCGGAAGGCGAGCAGTTCTATAACCATCATAGAAAGCCAAAGCAGTTGACAATGCAGGAGTCGGTATGCCCAGTGACACAGCTGTAGATACAACTATTCTACAACTAGCTTGACATTCTTTCATTGCTTTGGCAAAGAAGTCATCCATTAACAGATTAGAAAGTTTGGGATTCTTATCAAATGCAGCTTTTATATTTCCCAAGAAAGCACTGAAAATAAAAAAATACAATGGAATCTTGTTATACTACCATCTAAATTGTACATTTTTTTACAAAAAATACTGACCTTCTAATAATACATCCACCCCTCCACATGAGAGCTATACCACCATAATTTAAGTTCCAGTTATAAATTTTAGCAGCTTCTCTTAATAACATGAAACCTTGTGCGTAAGAAATGATTTTTGAAGCGTAAAGAGTTTTTCTCAAATGTTCCAAAAACTGCTTCTTGTCCCCTTGGTACACGGCATCAGGTCCGGTCAATACTTTACTTGCTTGTATTCTCTCACTTTGCAAAGCAGAAAGGCATCTAGCAAAGACTGATTCTCCTATTAGAGTTACAGGCACACCATAATCCAACGCAGCAATAGCTGTCCATTTTCCAGTTCCTTTCTGACCAGCCGTATCTCTGATACGCTCCAATAAATAGCCTTTTTCATCTTTATACATAAGGATATCTCTCGTAATTTCGATTAAAAATGAATCCAGCTCTCCCTTGTTCCAATCGTCAAAGACTTTACTCATCTCGTCTGGGCGCAGATTCAAACCATTTCGCATAATGTGATATGCTTCACAAATAAGTTGCATATCACCATATTCAATACCATTATGTACCATTTTTACAAAGTGTCCAGCACCTGTTTCTCCGACCCAGTCACAACAAGGTTCTCCATTGGCTTTTGCACATATGGACTATACAAACATTTTATATTAATAAGTAAAATTAAATATATATTCAATTAAATTCTCAAATGATATATTTCGATTAAGTACCTGGAAAATAGGCTTGATATGTGGCCAAGCCTTGGGGTTTCCACCTGGCATTAAAGATGGGCCATATCTGGCACCTTCCTCACCTCCACTGACTCCACTCCCAACAAATAAGATACCTTTCTTCTCTAAATCTTTGGTTCGTCTCTCAGTATCTTGATATTCAGAATTACCACCATCAATGATAATGTCTCCAGGTGACAACAAAGGTACGAGTTGTTCAATGAATGCATCAACAGCACTGCCAGCTTTAATTAAAAAATAAATATAAATAAAAATTAATAAAATTTGTTCATGGTTCCTTTTTAAATATTCGATATAATTAATTAGTATAGAGAGTTAATAAACGATAAAGTTCAATATTATAAAAAGTCAAAGCAAATCATAATCTGCAAGGTCATATTATTCCGTATTCTGACGCTCATATATATATATATATATGTATCTATGGAAATTTTATTTTTACCAAAAGCATTACTTTCCTTGGCGATTTCAATTTGTCTACCATCTCTTTCAATGAATAAGCTCCAACAACTTTCGTGCCTTTTGCTTCATTTTTCAAAAAGGATGTAACTTTCTCTGTCGTACGGTTGTAAGCACAGACAACGAATCCATGATCATTCATATTTAGAATTAAGTTCTGGCCCATAACAGCCAGCCCAATAAGGGCAATATCTGCAACTCTATAAGGCAATACTTAGCATAAAGTTATTGGAAATAGTACAAGTGTATTTTAATATACAATTAACGAAAGTATTTTGTTTAATTATTTTTGACAAAATCTATCTGCATTTATTTCTCTCGATTGTTACTATGTCAATTGATTAGTATTTGAAATACACTTTACCAAAGTAAATTATGTAATAAATTCGTGATAGAGGTTGAATTTGGAATTTTCGAGAAATAATACAAAAATTACTTACGGTTTACTCATTTTGATAAGCAGACTTTTGAAAACGGTATATAAATTTGTCTCTTTTGGGTTGATATCAAGAAGAAGCAACAAGTGGTCGAACTCCTCCACTAGGAAGATCAAGAGTGAACATTCATTCCACAATTCCAGTGGTCTTCGACATCAGCCGACGTTTCATAAGCCAATCGCAATTCACACCAAGGTCAGTACGAAGTCAACGCTAATTGTAAGTTGAATACCGTGACTACAAAAATGTTTCATAACTTTATCCGGTTTTATCGCTATTTAGATATATCGCTAACGTAACATTATGAGATAACAACAACGGTGGAATTAAAATCGTACTATATTTTTTAATCATCGTTTAAATTGAATGAATTCATTGTATTGCTGAATAAAATCTATTTTTACAGATTGTAAAATATAAATGAACATAATACATGTGTATTGAGGAAATAATTATTGTTAAGTCATCTACTTTAATAACGAATTTTTCACAGTAATGTATATACAACATTAATTATGTATGTAATAGTTATTTACATTTGATGGAATTTCTGAGTATTGTACTATGATCAAATGTTATACGTGACTATGATGTTACCACTTTTTCGTCACGCAAAGAAAAGAAGTGATTCAGCAAAATCCGGGGCTATAAGTATAGATAATCTTAATCTTATACAATGAGGACTACTCATTTCAAATTATTCTACGCGCGTTTAGCCAAGAACACTTTACCTCCAATCGACGTACGCGTATACAAGACTGACGCCACTTTCGGTTACCGCCGAGGGATGATTGGTCGCAGCGCACATATGGGTGTTTTAATTGGAAACTCAACATGTCGTGATTTGCTTGATTAGATTAAAGAAAGGTCTTCACTATACCAATTTCTTTCACTTTCTCGTCACCCTTAGTGAAATTTTCACAAATTCGCAACAGTTCTCAAGTATACGTTCCACAGTGTAATGCGTCAGTAATGGCGCTAAATTCTCTAAATCATGTTGACAAAGAAGATAATAGGAGAGTGAACATAACCCTTTGACAATGAGATGTCCCACTTCTGAAACCAAACACTTTTTTTGTAAAGAATAAGACTGCACGAGAGTACGATTAAATAAACATTAGCATCCGCAGTTGTTTAGTGTCTTCACCAATATGGGGCTTCTGTTCGCAAAATTGTGGAGCTTCTTTGGCAATGAAGGTAAATTAAGCGTGTGTCATAACAGCACTGTGTCACAATAATTCGCACTGTTTTACGCGTCGCGTCTCATGTATAACAATTAAATGTATTTGCGTTTAATAAGGAAGAAGACACTTAAGTATTAAGAATGCGGAAGCGATGTATACTTATAATCTTTGCCTTTTATAAAATGTGGTAATGACCTATAAACTTTCAGATTTTCCCTTGACAAGTAAAACTTATTACATATAAGGAAATAATTGGTCAAATATTATTAAACCTATATTAATTCTATATTCATAGTTTTTAAACTACATTTTATTTTTATTTTTTTAATATTTAATGTTATAGTTAAGGTATTTCATGAAATATCTTCAAATTTTCTTTGTTCTACTTTAAACATATGTTAACATATGTTTCCTATATAGTTTTCTTTCAAATAATATAATGATGATTTCATGAAAAGTTTTAAACAAATTACTTATTGTAATCACAATTTATAAATTAGATTATACCTTTGTAATTTACAATTGTTTTATTTTCCAGAACATAAGATAGTAATGGTAGGATTGGATAATGCTGGTAAAACAACTATATTATACCAATTCTTAATGAACGAGGTTGTTCATACATCACCAACTATTGGATCTAACGTTGAAGAAGTTGTTTGGAAAAATATTCATTTTATAATGTGGGATCTGGGTGGACAACAAAGCTTAAGAGCAGCATGGTCCACCTATTATACGAACACTGAGTTCATAATTATGGTTATAGACAGCACAGACAGGGAGAGGCTCGGTGTAATAAGAGAGGAATTATACTCTATGTTGAATCATGAAGAATTAAGTAAAGCTAATGTTTTAGTTTACGCTAACAAACAAGATTTGAAGGGTAGTATGACAGCTGCTGAGATTTCTAGACAGCTAGATTTGACTTCAATTAAAAAACATCAGTGGCATATACAAAGTTGTTGCGCACTTACTGGAGAAGGGTAAGGGTAGAACGCAAAGCCATGCACTGCCATAAATTTAGAGGATATAGTATTTGATCACTTTGAATGTTACAGATTGTACCAAGGTCTTGAGTGGATTGTTGGACGTTTAAAAAAGACATGACGTACATTATGAGAATTGATTTTGAACCTAACGAGGTATCTAAAATGTAAAGTATATGTTCCGTGTAAGTTATTGTGCCACTCTAACAATTGTACAAATGACGAACGGATGATCATTTTTCAACTGGTACACTAGCTTCACGCATAACGTAAAGTGTAACTGCATATATTGATTAAAATTATTACTGCAGGCATTTAATATAATAAGTGGTGGACGGGTAAACTTCGTCTTCTCTATTTATGTGATATGAAAAATAATGGCAAATCGTAACATTTATAATATCGAAGTAAAGATGTTTTAATTATTCTCTGTGTAAAGCATACGGAGCACTACATTATAATGAAATGAAACAGTTTAAAATATCGAGGCTCTTTTATAGAAAATATCGTTGCATTACGAAAAGTATTTTTATGAAAAACTTTTTTTTGTGTATGATAAATACATATTATGAACATTTTATAACTGCCGAATTCAACATATTGGCTCGAAATATGTTTTCTTATAGCCGTATTAATATATAGATGTGTAATGTTGCATTTAAAATTGCAGCCAGCAAAACATCAAATAATTTTAATCCAATAAAAAATTTATTGTAAATATTGGATGCACATTTGAATGAAAAAAATTTTAATCTTGATTCCGTCCCGTCCACCTATNTAATCACAATTTATAAATTAGATTATACCTTTGTAATTTACAATTGTTTTATTTTCCAGAACATAAGATAGTAATGGTAGGATTGGATAATGCTGGTAAAACAACTATATTATACCAATTCTTAATGAACGAGGTTGTTCATACATCACCAACTATTGGATCTAACGTTGAAGAAGTTGTTTGGAAAAATATTCATTTTATAATGTGGGATCTGGGTGGACAACAAAGCTTAAGAGCAGCATGGTCCACCTATTATACGAACACTGAGTTCATAATTATGGTTATAGACAGCACAGACAGGGAGAGGCTCGGTGTAATAAGAGAGGAATTATACTCTATGTTGAATCATGAAGAATTAAGTAAAGCTAATGTTTTAGTTTACGCTAACAAACAAGATTTGAAGGGTAGTATGACAGCTGCTGAGATTTCTAGACAGCTAGATTTGACTTCAATTAAAAAACATCAGTGGCATATACAAAGTTGTTGCGCACTTACTGGAGAAGGGTAAGGGTAGAACGCAAAGCCATGCACTGCCATAAATTTAGAGGATATAGTATTTGATCACTTTGAATGTTACAGATTGTACCAAGGTCTTGAGTGGATTGTTGGACGTTTAAAAAAGACATGACGTACATTATGAGAATTGATTTTGAACCTAACGAGGTATCTAAAATGTAAAGTATATGTTCCGTGTAAGTTATTGTGCCACTCTAACAATTGTACAAATGACGAACGGATGATCATTTTTCAACTGGTACACTAGCTTCACGCATAACGTAAAGTGTAACTGCATATATTGATTAAAATTATTACTGCAGGCATTTAATATAATAAGTGGTGGACGGGTAAACTTCGTCTTCTCTATTTATGTGATATGAAAAATAATGGCAAATCGTAACATTTATAATATCGAAGTAAAGATGTTTTAATTATTCTCTGTGTAAAGCATACGGAGCACTACATTATAATGAAATGAAACAGTTTAAAATATCGAGGCTCTTTTATAGAAAATATCGTTGCATTACGAAAAGTATTTTTATGAAAAACTTTTTTTTGTGTATGATAAATACATATTATGAACATTTTATAACTGCCGAATTCAACATATTGGCTCGAAATATGTTTTCTTATAGCCGTATTAATATATAGATGTGTAATGTTGCATTTAAAATTGCAGCCAGCAAAACATCAAATAATTTTAATCCAATAAAAAATTTATTGTAAATATTGGATGCACATTTGAATGAAAAAAATTTTAATCTTGATTCCGTCCCGTCCACCTATGTTCATAAAGAGAATAATAGATTATTTATTAATTCTGTTCAGTTAACTCGAGGATAAAAATTGTTTGGCCTGTACGATTTCCAAAAATATACCAATGTACATAGTTTTTTATACTCAGCATTAATAGTAAACAATTGTAAAAAGTCAACTCCGACATAGCACCGATTAAACTGCATATTTTTCAACTTTCTGTGTAAGAATTTCACTATTTCTTAGCGCTTGATACAATAGTTTGAAGACACTTTGGCGATTCTGTTTAATCGATTCAAACACTTAGAAGCAGAAAACTGCTCTGTGATACATGGGTTCAACAGTGAGATGGTTGTTGATAATAATAAGATTCGATCTGATTTTTACAATGAATCGACGTTCAAAAAATTATTCCACATACACGACTCATTGTATTGTTAAATGTATTATGAATTTTGTACGATATTTTTTATTCGTCGTCATTTATCTCATAATAATTGATTATTGAACATTCTGGTATTTAATAAATCAGTGAAACTTGAAACATTGATATAATATTGAAAAGATGATTTAGAACTTAAGGTCATTATACAAAAACAAATGCCGTCTGAAGCAGAGTGAGATCATACATTTAACATTTCATAAAAATAAAAATAAAAATAAACAAAAGTTTTCTCATATTGAGAAATGAAACAATTAATTATCTTAAATATAGCATTACTATGGATACAAACATCATAATATATGGTTATCAAAGTTTAAGTTATATATATATATATATGTATATAAGAATTTTGAAATACATAGTACAAGTTACGGGTTGCCTTCTTTTGTTCAACAATTCATGCGAGTCAAATCTATGTATAAGTCTATGATTTGCTTTTAATCAATCAAAATTCACGAATTACACAAAATTTATTTTTTATTGATTTATTATTAATAGATTTATGTGGTGGGTATGATATACTTGAAGATAAGCTTGTTAATTAATGTAAAAACTGAGATTAATGTAACTCAATCAAATTTCTCTTTATAAAGAGTAAAAAATACAAAAACATTTAATAAATCAATTTTATAATTTTATGATTCGAAATTATTTTTTAAATTAATGGATAGGGATATTTCATTTCCTTCCTCTTATTTTCGAAATTAACAGATTAAAGAGTATTGTAAGTTATAAAGCAAATATCATTTTTAAAGATGTTTATTTTCACGTTCGTTATAAATAAAGTATCGCACACACTCACTCATTCTCATAACAGTGCATCTATCACTGGTCATTGTCCTTTCTTTATTAATTTGTGTTAACAGAAATAGCTCAATGGAAAAGAGCTCTTGTATAACGCTTTTGAAGAATCTAAAGTCAGCATCTGGTATGCTAACACTGCAATGTTCTTAATGTATTTCATTAGCCCTATTCGTTTTCTACTGTACATATTTTACTAACAAGAAGAACAATCAATTTCTGAGAGTAATACGTTTCCCTAATAGTCACGCAATGCATTTTTGTTAAAATAAGAAGAGTAAAGGTGTATATCGTGATCCAATTATATTCTATAAGTTCTGTTATTATCCTTGGCAGTGTCTCTTTAATGTACAATGTTCTTTTCCTTTTTAGAAACACTCACTACACATACCGATATTTTTGCACTGAATACTTTAATATATCACTAACTTCTTTTTTATTACAATGGATCGTATCGCTCTTACGTCTAAAATTGTCACTATTTAAGTTAAATATAAAGCGACAAATATATTTACAATGAACCATGTCTACTGTTGATGCGTGTATTATCTCTCTTTTCAAGGGCTTGGCAGTTAAAACTATGTATACCGGATCTATGTTTTTCACAGCTGGTGTTATGAAACCTCTACCTTATTCATGTGAAATCTGCGTTTCACTAACAGACTCTAAAATATAGGTAAAGGCTTTCATGTTATACGACTTCTTTTTTTTTTTAATGTCGTCCTACGTTTGAACAATATATCTTTACATGAGACGTGATTATTTGCTGTTTTAATACACATATAGTCTCACATATCAATAAGATTCAACAATAATTATTGAAACTTCTTTGAAGTCACATTGATATGAATCCGTAAATGAGTTTGAGAAGATTACGCATTTCCGTGAATTGATAATAATATTCTCAGCAAATGATTGAAAGTAGTCAGTTCCTTATTTCCGAAATCATGACGATGGTGTGACACGAACTTAAAAACTTAAAAGATTTCAATGATTCTGATTTTTCATAAATAGAAATGTCGTTTAGCCTTTGACGCTCTTCATGAGGAGATCAGTGCTTAGAGATTTAGGCCTCTCGATCGGAAGACCAAGGGCACGATCCCAAACGAGAGACGCGAGGACACCGAGAGCACGCGATACTCCGAACAGGACGGTATAATAATTCATTTCTTTCATTCCGTAATATTGTAACAAAACTCCCGAATGAGCGTCTACATTCGGCCACGGGTTCTTCACCTTACCAGTTTCCAAGAGAATCGGAGGAACAACTTTGTACACTTGAGAAACCAGCTGAAAATGCAAAATAATATCATGAAAAATTAAACAATGATTACTAGAAAATGAATATTATTTCTACTAAAATATTTAGAAATTCTA
This sequence comes from Ceratina japonica, assembly GCA_019453355.1. NCBI lineage: Eukaryota > Metazoa > Arthropoda > Insecta > Hymenoptera > Apidae > Ceratina > Ceratina japonica. The sequence goes on from SMSR01009937.1 coordinate 30,138, forward strand.
CCTTGAACAGTTTGTCGTCTGGCAAGTGTTTCAATGCAAATTCTCTCTGGCAAGAATATCTAGGATCAGTCTTTCTCAGTACAGCATGACCGTATCCAGGAACGACCTGACCGCTCTTCAGCGTGTTCCAAATGAAGTCCTTCAACTTTTCATCGGTGGGACTATCTCCAACTTGAGAGCGCAGTTTCTCCAGCCACACTAATACCTCCTGATTGGCTAGACCGTGAAGAGGGCCAGCGAGACCGTTCATACCAGCCGCGAAGGACAGGTAAGGGTCGGACAATGCTGATCCCACTAAGTGAGTGGTGTGTGCAGATACGTTTCCACCTTCGTGATCGGAGTGTATTGTGAGATACAGACGCATCAGCTCGATGAATTGAGGGTTGTCATAACCGAGCATGTTCGCGAAGTTCCAAGACCAATCCTTGCCCGCGTCGACCGATCCTAAGCCTTTACCGCCCTTGTAAACGTTCCTGTAAATCGCGGCAGCGACGACGGGCAGTTTGGCGATCAGATTCATGGAATCTTCGTAGGTAGTTTCCCAGTATTTAGATTTGTGTACACCTTGCGTGTATGCTTTTACGAACTGGCTTTCGCTGTTCAAAATTGTAATCGCAGCGGAGAACTGGGACATAGGATGAAGGGTCTTGGGGAAATTATTCAGAGCTTTGACCACGTGGTCAGGCAGTGCGCTCCTTGATGCCCATTCCTGAGAAATCGCTTTCACTTGCGCATCGGTGGGTACGTCGCCGGTGATCAGAAGCCAGAACAAACCCTCTGGCAGTGGTTCCTCTCCGCCTTTAGCTTTCGGAAGCAATTTTTGACATTCTGGGATTGATTTTCCTCGGAATCTGATACCTTCTTCAGGGTCCAGGACCGAGGGCTCCCATACGAGACCTTTAATTCCACGCATGCCACCGTACATCTGGATTGCAACAAGATTTAAGTTATCATACGATCACCCCACGTCAAGATTGAAAAAATAAAAGAAAAAGTCTGAAGTAGGTTCATTGACATTGATCTATGATGTAACGAGCACGCGTGCACTTTGAACTCACTTAATTATTACTTACAGATTAATTACAAT